>JABSNV010000432.1:0-82304 GCA_024085815.1 Flaveria linearis | reverse complement strand
CAGTTTCCATATCAGCTTTAGAGATAGCTGCCATTTGAAGGGTTAAGTATTTTTGTGTGTGAGGGATCTTAAGATGGTGAGATCTTATATCAAGAGCCTGAAAAGCTCTGATACCAATGTAGGACCGGGTGAAGGGTGATGCACTTTACAACAAAACAACATAAAGAGGAGAGTATGCAACAACACTAACAATTCAAATGGGGAACTGGGAAACTCAATTTTGAGAACTAAGAAACACAAGTGCAAATGAGACAGAACTAGAGAACAACACAAGCAGTTGGTTTTCAAAGTTGATGTATATTGATCTCTAGTTCCTTATAAATGGTTTACGAAGTTCTAAGTATAAGTTACAAGGACTAGAAATACTTATACTACAACCTACAGTCGGCCATACTTTGAAGGCTAGCTGGATACATGATCTAGACAACAAAATCCATGTAGAGTCAAAAGGCAGATTGCCTTTTGACTAGTGACTATGACATGACATAGCTCACATCCTAATATATTACAAAAGGATAAAGTACATAAAGTGGAAAGTTACACACTCAAGACCTCAATGTACAGTTTACCAAAAGCATGGACCTTTTCACCAACTCATGTAAAGTTGGTGACTTATCAGAGTTGCAGCGGAAAGTGGTTCAGCTTTAGGTAAAAAGTACATCAGATAAAGCATAAATATAAAAGTCTTCGGAAGAAATCTGCCTTCAATAGTAGGTTTCGGGAAGACTTTGTCCTTGAAGCTTCAGAAGACTTCACCTTTTGGCTTCGGAAGATATTGGTCTTGGCTTTGGAAGATTTCACACTTGAGTGCGAAACTTCTGAAGCATTCCACTTCAGTACACTTGTGCATGCATGCAGGAGAGACTTTGGGTGTTTGGGTTGCATCAGCCTTATAGATAACCTTACAAAGTACAAGTTAAAAATAGAAGACATAAAGAAAACTATTTCAACTCTTAAACATGAGCACACAAACTACAGGACTCAAATCAAAGATCTCATCACTAAGTTAACTGAGTGCAAGGCTGAGGTAGTGATGAGCAAAGCCAAGGCAGAGAACATGTTCTTGAGAAGAGACTTTCAAGAACATTATATCCTCATCCCTGCATTCCAAAGTGTTTTATCAAGAAAACAGGGACTAGGATCCACTGAGATATCTCCTCCACACACTCTATTGTCTGTAAGATCTCCCAGGTGTGAACTAGTCAAGATGAGCTGCCATCCATAGATCCTAGTGATGAAGAGGATGAAGAGAAGGTAGTGAAGGATGGATCCAGAAAGACTAAAGAGGAACATCCTAACAAGGGTCACTACTCTTCTGAGGAGAGGAAGAAATCAGGGATGATTAAGTCCAAGAGGAAGAACTTGATCCGAGCAGCAAAGAGGACATTAAAGAAAGCTTAGGAGATCAAGGCCACCTTCAACTCCAAGCAGAAATATGTTTTTTATCTCTGTAGGTTTTGAAGTGGTAGAGACTGTGAACACAACTCTAAACTCTAATACCAAAAATTCAAGTACATGTTTAACTTATCCCTATGAAGGAATAAAGACTAATCAGCTATGCAACACTACTGGACATGAACCATCCACCTCCAAAGGCAAGCTTCACCCTAGGAAGCCTGCCATAACATCTGCAAAGATGTGGATGGAGATATAAAGTGATCAAACTCAGTCTTCCACTCATAAGAAGACTCTCAGAAAGAAGCACATGGATTGCATTATGTGTGGCAGTACTTCTCATTTTGCTAAGGATTGCGTCTACAATCCCAAGAGTACTGTCAACATAACATGGAAGAAGACTTCTGAGAAGAACAAGAAGAAGAAAGCTGCAAAAGAAATCTGTGTTTCTTTCTGAAGTTCCAAAATGAAAATGAAGACAAGTGAAAATTTGCCTTTGGAAGAAATTTTTGGTCTCGAAAGAAAGGAATGCTTCCGAAGCACTAAAGCTTCTGCAGTGAAAGCAAGATCTTCCCAAGGATCAGTCTCCAAAGCTTTCAAAGTTGTTATAACTTCCGAAGCATTGAAGGTCAAGTCTAATCTTCCAAAGATGGTGTGGAAGATAAAGGAAGACCATGTGAATAAAATTCTTCACTCACAACAGCAAGTGATCCCCATAGTCTCAGTATAGGATCAATTACTATTGCATTGTCTTCAATTCATTTTGAAGAGCCCAAGACCAATGAGGCTTCGGTTTCCAAATGTAACTAATTCTCCTTTTGTTGTGTAGGAACAGATGAAGACCAAAAGAAATGTATGGATCATTGATAGTGGCTGTTTTAGGCACATGACAGGTAATGGCTCTTTGCTTCAAAACTTTGAGAAAATTGATGGAGGGCTAGTTACTTTTGGAGGACATGCTGGTGGTTACATTACTAGAAGGGTAGGGTCACAAATGGTAAGCTCAGTATTAAGAAGGTAAACTATTAAGGAGCTTGGTACAATTTACTAAGTGTATCCCAATTTTGTGACCAGAGACATGACGTGCTCTTTACTGAGCATGTGTGCATTGTTTTCAATCTCGAGGTGGTCATTCCTCAAGAGCCAATTCTGCTTAGAGCACCCCGGAAGAAAACATGTACAAGACGGATTTGCAGGAAACATCCCCTTCAGGAGAAGTTTCTTGCACTATGTCCAAAGCCAATAGTGATGAGTCTTTAATTTGGCATAAAAGAATATGCCATGTAAACTTTAAGAACATGAACAAGTTAATTAAGAGTGATTTGGTAACTGGAATGCCAAAGAAAGAGTTTACAAATGATGATCACTGTGTTGCTTGCTTGAAAGGGAAACAACACTTAGTGTCTTACAAGCCAAAGGAAAAGAACTCAATGACTACACCCCTACACCTATTACGCATGGATTTATTTGGCCCTACCGATATAATGAGTTTAGGAAGGACCTCATACTGTTTGGTGATCATAGATGATTTCATAACATTCACTTGGGTTTTTTTTCCTTACAACTAAGGATGAAATCCTAAGATCTTAAAGAACTTCATTCTGAAAATTAAGAATCAAAGTGATCACAAGGTCAAGACAATAAGATGTTATCAAGGAAGTGAATTCAAGAACCAAATCCTTGACACATTTTGTGAGGAAAACGGTATGACAAGACAATATAGTGCTCCCAGGACTCCTAAGCAAAACGGTGTTGCTGAGAGGAGAAACAGGACACTTATTGAAGCTGCAAGAACCATGTCTTCTGACTCTAAACTGCCTATCACCTTCAGGGCAGAGGCAGTCAACACTGCTTGCTATGTGCAGAACAGAGTCTTAGTGGTTAAGACTCATGGTAAGACTCCTTATGAACTGTGGCATAAAAGAAAACCTTTCATTGGTTTTCTCCGGTCATTTGGATGTCCTTGCACCATCTTGAATACCAAAGATCAAGTAGCTAAGTTTGCTGAGAAATCAGATGATGGACACTTTATTGGATACTCTTCCTAAGCCAAGGCTTACAGAGCATACAATCACAGAACTAGAATAGTAGAAGAATCAGCCAATGTGATCTTCAATGAGCACACACCATGTGTGAAAGGTTCTGGTCCATACTGGCTATTTGATCTTGATTTAGTTACCAATTGTTTTATCAAATCTTATGAAGATGTTTTAGGATTAATAGGTAACACATCTACAGAAGATCCTGATCTAAGATTTGAGCTGAGAAGACCAAGACAGATTACATCTTCAGCTCCAGTGGTAACTAACCCTGCAAATGAAGTTCCAATCAACACGTCAATGACAAATCAAGATGATACATCTGAAGTGCCTGAAATTCCAGCTTAGGGGCAAAAAACACAAATAGGAACTTCAAATGCAGGAAGCAATGGTGGTGGTGACAGTGATCAAGAATTTCTTAATACTGACAACCATTCCATTGATGACAACATCATTGATGTCACACACTCATTGGATCAAGTTTCTCTTGATAAGTGTGCTGATGTGGTGGGAGATACTTCTGTGCCAGATCTAAACTTCTTAAATTTAGATCTGTCAAAACAACTTGCTGTGATCCCTCAACTAAGGATCCATAAATCACACCCCACCACAAAAATCATTAGAGATGTTGACAAGGGGGTGAGAACAAGAGGACAAACCCATGATAAAATATTTGTCAACCCTCTTGTTTCTTATCCCAGATAGAGCCAAAGAAAGTTAATGAGGCTTTGAAGGATGGAAGTTAGGTTGAAGCAATGCAAGAGGAGCTGCTTTAATTCAAGAGACAAAAGTTTTGGAATCTATGTCCTCTTCCTTATAGGAAGACTATCATAGGTACCAAATGGGTGTTTAGAAACAAGAAAGATGATAGAGGACTTGTCATCAAGAACAGGCAAGACTAGTTGTTCAAGGGTACACACAAGACGAAGGAATTGACTTTATTGATGTCTTTGCTCTTGTAGCAAGACTTGAAGCTGTTAGGATATTCCTGGTGTTTGCTGCATCCAAGGACTTCAAGGTCTACCAACTTGATGTCAAGTGTGCATTTTTATCTGAGGTGATTGATGAATAGGTGTATGTTAAACAACCACCTGGCTTTGTAGACCTAGATCATCCTGATTATGTCTACAGGCTTGATAAAGCTCTCTATGGGTTGCACCAAACTCCAAGAAATTGGTATGAGACACTATCTCAGTATCTCTATCAGCATGGCTATAAGATGGGTACTATAGATGGAACTCTCTTCATCAAAGGAACAAGAAATGACTTGATGTTGGTTCAAGTGTATGTAGATGACATTATCTTTGGGTCAACTAATGCAAAGCTATGCAAAGACTTTGAGTAGCTAATGAAAATATATTTTAAATGAGTGTCATGGGGGAACTCAATTTCTTTCTAGGAATTCAAGTGAAGCAAGTTAACAATGGCATCTTCATAAGTCAGTCAAAGTATGTGCAAGACATACTTAAAAGATTCAATATGACTGAATGTACGATTGCTAAGACACCCATAGCCAGAAACCACTCCCTTGGACCTGATCTTGAGGGGGAGTGGGTAGATGAACATCTTTACAGGGCAATGATTGGGTCTCTTATGTATCTTACAGCCAGCAGGCCTGATATCATGTTCGCCACATGCATATGTGCAAGATATCAAGCTAAACCCAGGATGTCACACCTGGTTGCTTTCAAGAGGATTCTTAGATACCTTAAAGGTGCCCCTAAACTAGGCCTTTGGTATCCTAAGAATTCTGATTTTAATCTTTATGACTATATAGATAGTGACTATGGTGGCTGCAACATGACTGCTAAGTCCACATCTAGGGGATGTCAATTCCTGGGTGGAAGGATAGTTTCATCGCAATGCAAGAAACAATCTTGTGTATCCGCATCAACTGCTGAGGCTGAATATATTGCTGCTGTAAACTGCTGTGCTAAGTGCTTTAGATTCAAAATCAGATGCTAGACTATGGATACAACTTCAAGGAGACTCCTATCCACATAGACAACAACAATGCTATCTCTATCACAGAGAATCCTGTGCAGCACATGACTGCTAAGTCCACATCTAGGGGATGTCAATTCCTGGGTGGAAGGATAGTTTCATGGCAATGCAAGAAACAATCCTGTGTATCTACATCAACTGCTGAGGCTGAATATATTGCTGCTGCAAGCTGCTGTGCTCAAGTGCTTTAGATTCAAAATCATATGCTAGACTATGGATACAACTTCAAGGAGACTCCTATCCACATAGACAACAACAATGCTATCTCTATTACAGAGAATCCTGTGCAGCACTCAAGGACAAAGCACATCAACATCAGGTATCATCTAATTAGAGATAATCATGAAAAGGGATTGATAAAACTAGTCAAGGTTGATACAAATGAATAATATGCTAATCTGTTCACAAAAGCTTTTGATAAACAGAGATTTAAATATCTAATATCAGCTATTGGGATGATTAACCTTGATAGATTTTCTTAAAAATTTAATCAATATTATTTCTAATAGAACTTGTGTGTCCTAAGTTATCTAAACTATCACCTACATAAGCCCAGTTTACCTTGAGAGAAAATCTTTTTCAAAAGATATATCTTAGCATCTTAAAAAACTTCAGTTTATTTTCCTACGGGAGACTTTGATATTGCCTTCGGAAGAATTTTAAGTCTTCAAATCAGATAACTACTTATAAGAAATTTACCTTCGGAAGAAATGCAGTTATTTCTTTCGAAGCCAAAATAAGCTTCTAAGTAATTATATGAATTTAAAGAAAAAAATTCTTCTAAAAGCAATTATGTCTCGGAAGATTTATTCTTTCAAAAGAATAAAACTTTTGAGTGTTAATCTTCCGAAGCAAAATACTCTTCGGAAGAGAAAATTATTCTAAGTAATTTTTCTTCCGAAGCCAAATTTTCATTAGGCTAAGAAATATCTTCTGAAGCAAATGACTTCGAAAGGTTTTCACAAAGTTACTGTTGATACAAACTACCTTCGGAAGAATTTCAATTTCCAAGAAAACTACCTTTCTGGGCGCTTTTTCAGACGTGGGACCGACATTCGGACTTCAAAGTTTATTCCTTTGCATTAACTTTGTCTCAAGTCTATTTTATATAAATATACCCATCGGTTCCCCCCTCTTTCACATTCTTTTTCATCTGCAAACTTCTTTAACCTAAAATTCACCCTCACCGCCTTTGTTCTTACCTTCCTTCACCACAAAGCTTCCTCAAATGGCCAACCTTGACCATAGAAACTTGCCAGATTTTTCCATGCAACTTCACATGCAATACAATCAGGTTGCCGTAAGGCCCCGTTCCCGGGCACCTCACAGTTGGTCATTCATAGCACATAAAACATATTAACATAAATTTCATTAAATAAACAGCGGAATCACGTTAGCAAACCATTCTCTATTATTAAAAGATACTTTTGTTAAGTAATACAATGATGTTCAAGTTACAAAAGATTGTTTAATTGCATCACAAAACAACAATATCATGACATAGGAATGGATTTCAGTCTTTCCCTGCCGAGTAGCTTCACCCTCGTGCCATCCTCAGCAACAAGTACCTGCCAACTGAAAATGTATAAAAGTCAGCGTTACTGAGTGAGTTCTAGTTTTAAAAGTATTAAAATACCTTGTGTAATGTATATATATGAAAATACTCTTTTTGTAAAAATACATCTCTTACTTTTGTATGTGAGCACGTATTAACTATTCAACAAGGTAATGCTTTCTTTATTTACTGTATGCCTCGTTCATTTCATACTCTTTTAACTTTATCTTTCACTGTCTATGTGGACTAATGAACAATACCCTAAACTATATGCGCGAGGAAACTGGTGCTGGGCCTCTCTGGTCTATGCTCCGATCACTGTACCCAAGGCTGGCCCAGTCACCTAGGGCATGCTACAAAGGTCCGCCAATCTCAATTGATTGGCCCCGTAAGCACTATCAGGGTAGCTAACCCGCATCACAGTTGAGCTAATGACAACATGGTCATACACCTCCTATATGCTTGCAAGACTTGTTAACTTTTTAATTAAGTTCCACTTCTCTTTATTATTTCTCTTTCATTATATTAAGAATAATACTTGCATTTATGATCATAGGCACACCACATAAGTCACACAATAATAATTACTATGACCATAGGCACAACTTATAATAATGCAAATATAATAGCAATTAAAAACCCTAGGTCAAACTTGGGTCAAACTCTAATGATTCTGTTTTGGTCAAAATTTCAGAAAATATTCTAAGTGTCCAGGCGCATGAGCACTATGCAGGCGCATGAGGCCTGTTTAGGCGCATGGGCACTATTTGGGCGGTTTAACACTTAGGTGTTTGGGACATCTCTGACGCATGGGCACTATTTGGACGTTTGGTCCACACTTAGGTGCCTAAGTCAAAATCCTAGACGCATGGGCTATTGTTCAGGTGGTTGGGCTTACACTTAAAATTTTCTAAGGCATTTATAGACGGTTGGGGCAATGTTTAGGCGATTGGGCCCTATTTAGACGTATGGGCTTACTTAGAAATTCCTAAGGCAATTTTAGGCGGTTGGGGGTACTGTTTAGGCGGTTGGGCAACCTGTTTAGCATATTTTTAACATATTATCAGTCCCAATCATTTTCCATACATGTTCTAAGCTTAATAACACCATTCTTAGTATAACTAACACATGGAAACCATCAAAACATCATCATACACACGTAGATACATACGGGTGTTCAAAATGAACTTGTAAAAAATGGTTTTATATACATTTCCAGCCCTAAAGAATTTAAACAAGTAAAAATACGGGGTCTAGAACTCACCTTTGCTACTCTTAAGCCTCAAACTCCAAGTCTTGAACTTCCCAAGGAATTCAAACACCTAAAAACCCAATAAACACACACCCGAACATACACACAAACACATAAGAACATATACCTTCGGTTTCTTAATCAAAACACAACTAAAACCGAACCAGTTATGCAACAAATGCTTACCTAAGTCAAGAACAGCCTCTTGTTCTTCTTGAAACCGAGAGAAAGTTCTTCAGATTGTTTTCTCTTTTCTTCTTTTGTTCGAAAGAAAGTAGATGGGATGTGCAATATGGGCGGCCATAACCCCATATACATTAAAATAATGGGTTGTTGTACTATTTTACACTTTAACCCCTTCTACTTTAACTTCTTCTCCTTTTATGGAAGATACTTTTATTCCCCTTTTATTTTGGCAAAGTTTCGGGTGTTACAGTTGCTCTGTTAAACTCTGAGAAAGATCCAAGTTTCTTAGAGGTTTGTTGTTTTCTTTCTCTATCCAACTACTTTACCTCCCTCACCATTGATCCTCCACTCTATGAGAATCAACTGTTGGATTTCAAGAGGACATGCCAAGGGGTCACCATGGATGGCGAGAAGGCACTGTCTGCCACAATGTAGAGGAGGACATTGTTCATCACTCTAGCCTCTCTAAACTCACACCTACAGCTGGATGATGAAGAAGGTGAAGTGTCCTTTCCAAAATCTACTGTAAACTACTCCTTTGAGCAAATGGGCTATGAAGGTGACTTTTCAGTCAGAACCTTCAAGAAAGGAAAGGTCTCTCCTCAATGGAAATACCTCCTTCATGTTATTATCCATAGTCTATCAAACAAACATAGAGGTTAGGACCAGATTCTAGAAGATCTTTCTTTTATAGTCCATGGGATGGTTCTTGGGGTCAAGTTCAGGTATTCACAATTTCTGTATAATAATCTGCTTGTAAACATGGACTTCTTAGAATATTACATGTTTCCTAGGTATGTCCAGTATATTCTTAACTGTGAACTGGGCTCACAGTTGAAAGGAATAGGTAATGTTCTAAAATTGGGACAGATAAAGCCCAACATCTTCAAATTAATAAGAAAGCCAACTGTTGGCTTCTCAGGGGTAGAAACAGCCCTAGTCCCAAAAATGTTAGAGCTCATTGCTAAGGTGACAACCTAGCTGCACCAGCTAGTGTTGAACCCACACCTTCTACTTCAAAACAACCCACACAGCCACCAATAACCATCACCTATCAAAGAAAATCCAAATGAACCCTTGCTCAGGTTATTCAACCTATGCAGTCCCCCTATCACCACCCACATAGGAAGAAGTGGACACTGGAGCTCCTACTTCTCCTAAGGAGCAAACCACTCCCATCTCAAAAATGTTCAGTCTTGAGATTCCTCATGCTCAGACTCAAGATCTTATTACCCAACAAGCCTTTAACCTTCATTTAGAGTCTCAATACTTTAGTGAACCACCTTCAGGGGAAAGTTACCATCCCCAGCCTTTAGACTTAATCAACCCATACCCAGCCTAGAATTCTATGATGACGAAGATATAGCACTCAGTGAGTACCATAAGTCTCCCTTCTCTTCCTCTACTCAAAGAGAGATGAGTACTCCTGGGTCCCTATATCTAGCCCACATCATCCACCCCCAACTGAGGTGGATCTCCCTGAACCTGTTCAAGAGGTCCATATGGAAGAGGCTCTCACTTCTAAAAGTGATTACATCATTAAGACCTCAACCATGGCAACCCAGCCTGTTGACACTTCAACTGAAGCTTTCAGTGAGCAAGGGAAAACCAGCAGTCAAGAACACCAAGCTTGTGATGATGAAGAAGACTTAGGTCCAATTTTCTCATCCCTAGTGATTCTTCTACTGAAGATAAGGGGAATTTGAGACTAAAGGTCCAATAACTGTCTAAAACATACACCCATTTAGTCCCCAAGGTCAGTCACTTGGAATCTCAAGTGACTACCTTGCAAATAAGGGTCAATGATCAGTAACTTGAGATTTCTGATCTCAAGGAGCAACTAGCTAGGAGACCCTTCAGAAGGATTCAACAAGGAACACAAGAACCTGAAGATGTAATTGACTTAACCTCTAGCTCACCAATGCAAGTGGGTCATGCTATCAAAAAAGGGGAGGAAGTTGTTACAATCACAGAACTTGAGAGTTCTTCTCAGAGTATGGACACTGAGGATTCACCACCCTCACTTGTAATTATCTAAACTCAGCAACCTCCTCAAGTTTACATTGATATAGACTCACTCAATCAGAGTCTATTTGAGGAGGGTATACCAAGGGCAATGTCATTCCCACCCTATGGAGCTATAAATAAAATATATGGGTGGAGGTATGATGCTGAAAGAAGAGCCCACATACTACATGGAGTTCAAGGACAACAAGAGGTTTTCAACTTTCAGACCTTGAACTACTATGACTGCCTTTCTCTAGTCAATATGTCACTTATCAACCCAAGTCAACACAGACAAGCTGACATATTGGCTAAGAGAATTCAAGACAGTATCATCGAAGAACGCAGACATAGACGAAGATAACTGCAAGCAGGCAATGTCATTGGTCAACTGGATGTTGAGGTGGACACTAAGATTAGCTTCGAAGGGAAAGCCTTGACTGAAGGCCTAGTGACTAAACCTGTGAGCATTGTCATAGAGTCAATCACTTCAATAACATCATATACCCTTAGTGAGGCACCAATTGGTGAAGGTGCTTCACAACCTCTCTCTGGCCAGAGCCTGATTGCTGAATCAGGCAATGAAGGCAAAAGCTCTCTCCAACCTGAGTCACCAAGGCCTGTGAGTAATAAATCAAAAAGAAAAATGATCTCTGAGGAGATTGAAGAGGAGGAAAGAGAGAGGAAGAGGAAGATAAGGGGAGAGACTCAGCTGGTTCCTCAGGCTTCATGGAAGCTACAATTAGGGTAGTTCCCAGGCCAAACACTCAAGTTGATGAGTTAAGGGCTGCTAGATTAAACTACTTGCGAACCAGAAACTACAACATTGATGAACTCATCTCTCTTCCCTTAGAAGAGTTAAATGAGCTGGCAGACAAGGAGCTGAGAAAGAAGAAGAAGGAGGCAGAGGATGCAGAGCTACTCCTCAAGGTCAAAGAAGAAAGAAGACAAAAAAGGCTGCACAAACAAGCTCCTTCTCACTCCCCAGTTCATGAAAGCCCTGAAAGAGAGGTTGTGGCAACTAAACCACCTCAGGTAGACAAAGAAGCTGACAGACAAAACATGATCAACTACCTGACTGCCATAGGCCTCTATCAGGCATCTGCACTTCTTCCCCTCTCTTATGAATATTGAATTTGAGTACCTTAAGTAGCTTGAACAACAGTTCATTAATGAACAAAAAGCTACCAAGAGAAAGAAGAGGGAAGAAGCTGCAAAGTCAAGGGCTATCATCCAAAAGAGCCAAAAGAAGTCTGCTGACAGACATAGGATGATGAGCTTCTTGAAGCTGTATGGATTCTCCAAAAGAAGGCTTAGTCCTATGTCTTTATTCACCATGCATGAGCACATAAGGGTGATCAAGCAGAAAATTAAGAAGGGAGAGCTTGTGGACTTGCATTATCCATCAAGCCAAGCTCCTTATGAGGTTGAGGTTAAGGTTGAACCATAGACAACACAACCTGGACCTTCAGCTGCTTCTCAGCCAACTTCATCTTCTGATCCACAGCAGGGTTCTACTCCCTTTCCTTCTGAACCTGTGAGGGAAGAGGACCCAACTGAGAGAGGCACCACTAAACAACCTGGTACTCAAGACTAACCCTCTCAGTTAAACACTCTCAAGAGGAAGAAAAGGATGGACCAGAAAAGTGTATCCAAAAAGTCAAAGGCATCCACTTCCAAACTTCAGGATGAATCAGAGCATCCTGAGGAAGTGCAACAAGATACTGCTCAACCAACTCCTACTCAACCATAGCCTCTTGCAGCTAGAAAACCAATTTTGTCCTGGACATTTTTTGCTAATCTAGACAGATGGTATGTCATCAGAGATCAAGGTGGTCAAGATGTCTACTTTTGGCAAGACATGCTTGATCTACCTCTCCATGATCTCTATGCACTAAGTGCATAAGTAAAACTGCTAAGGAAGATTTATACTTTGCATGAATATTATGCTAAGCATAAAATCTTTCGAAGCCAAAGTTCCTGCGGAAGCTTTATACTTAAAAATAAGAATAATTCTAAGTATAAAAGCTTCTAAAGCCAAAAGACCAAATCTTTCGAAGCTTAATATGAAGTCTTCCAAAGCTTTAGAGACAAAGTCTTCTAAAGACAAATAAAATGAAGAGTGATTTGTTCCGAAGATAGAGATCAACATGCTTTCTCAGATGTACTTTTTCATAAATCTGAACCACTTTCCGCTAAAACTCTGAAGTCTCACCAGCTTGCATGAGTTGGTGAAAAGGTCCATGCTTTTGCAATTGTACATTGAGGTCTTGGGTCTGTAACTTTCTACTTTATGTACTTTTGTCCTTTTTTATATTTAAATAGGATGTAATCTATGGCATGTCATAGTCACAAGTCAAAGGGAAATCTTCCTTTTAACTCTACATTGATTCTGTTGTCTTTCAATGTTCCAACTGACTTTCCAAGTATGGTTGGTTTTAGGATGTAGTACAAAGTATCTCAGGGTCTTGTATTGTAACTAAGAACTTATGCATTGTAACTCTTGTAAGAGAACTTGAGATTAATACACAACATTCTTGAAAACCTTAAATATTGTTCTTGAAATCTGTCTCATACTTAATTGCTTGTGTTCATTGCATACTAGTTCCCAAAACCGGGTTCCCTATTTGAATTGTTAAGTGCCCTACACTCTCCTCACTATGAGACTGATTGTATTGTGGAAGGTATTGAAGATCTGCAAGTTAGAGCTTCAAACCACAAGAAAGGAGCAACAAATCAAGGTAAGAATCGTCCTCTAAACACCTCTGTAGAACATATCCGAATTTCTAGCTTTTTGGGTTCAAAAGTTTCAAAGAATCACATAAAGGTCATATTTTTACGTATGAAAACGTGTAAAAAGGTTATATGTAGTTTCACGGATGATAAACCAAGGATTTGGACGTAAAAAGTTAAGATTTTGGGTTAAAAACGGGCTGGTTCATCATTTTTGCACGTCTAGCGAAACTGTAAACCCGATCAGCGAAACTGTGGACTCATCCAGTAAAACTAAGAGAATTCCCAGCGAAACTACAGTTTCACTGGTAATTTCGCTAGTGCCCTAGCTGACCAGTAGAACTTGCGAGCCTAGGAAATTCCAACGAAAGTTGGGCGCACCTGGCAGCGAAACTGTCGTGCGAAGCTGCTAGGCAAAACTGGCAGCGAAACTGCCAGCGAGCCTACCAGCGAAACTGCCAGCGAATCTGCCAACGAAACTGCCAGCGAAACTAGCAGTGAAATTGCATAGAAATGACCTATTTGAGTGTTGAATTATGTGCAGGCTGTGTAGTACGAATCTAGCCTAGGAAGCTTAGTTGTGAAATTATATACTTTGACCAGGTCAGTTCTAGATCCCCTTATTTAAATGTTTTTCCATGTTTTTGGGGTTATTATGCATAGTAAACCTAAGGTTTTCAAGGTAAAGATTTCAAGGGGTTTTAACAAGAAATAAATTTTCTATAACAAAATATGCTATATAAAGTCCTTAAAATTAAAATTTTGCGCTGACCTGGCAGCCCGGCCCCAGCCAAGGGCGTTGCCCCTTGGACCCCACTAGAGGCTTCTGGCCCAAGAACCCCGCTATCAGGGGTTGCCGCCCCCGAACCCCCGTTGTCCCGCGGAGGGCCGGTTATACGATGTTATGTTATTCTGTCTTCCTGATGATAGTTATGCTCCATGGTAAACTGTACTTGATGTGTTGTATACTTAGTAAGTAAAGTATTATATATTAAAGTGGAAGATAAAACTAATGAAAAGTGGAACTAAAGTAATGTTACCCCCGGGCCCGTATGATGATGAAAAGTCTTGCAAGCACTATGATGGACTTCACTTATGTGGGTCTATTATGATGATGGATCCGTATTCATGAGCAGGCCATGTGCCTTGCAGTGTGGATCAACTGTTGGGGGTTAGCTGTCGCGTTTAGGTGTACCGGCAGGGATCGACATTCATTATTGATCAACAGGGGGCTCTTGCTGTGTGCAATCTCATTTAAGAAGAAGTGGAAGATAATGAAAGAATAAAAGGAAGATAATAAACACGTTAAATGATGCGATACGTCTTAAGAAGTGTTATATGTTATGATGTATGCGTGATCACTAAAAGGAAGAAAAGTATATATTTTATTATATTACTAAAAACTAGGACTCACTCAGCAAAGCTAACTTTTATGCATAATAGATGACAGGTAAGGACTTATGCTGAGGATGGCATAGAGATGGAAGCGACTTGGTGTTCGATAAATGTCATCCATGTTTATGAAATCATTTTCTTTTGTTTGAAAAGTATAATGTTTTATTTTATTTGGGAGACAAATGTATGATTACTACATGACCTACAAGTTTTAAATGAATGTTTATTTAATGTTTGATTCTTTATGCCTAAGACACATAGAACATTGATGTGGTTAGTACGCTATGATCCAAGTCGGGTCATACCCAATAACAAGCTTAGCAAACACCAATAAATATTTAATTGATGATATGATCATGCAATTAAATAATTACACCAATTTAGAAAATGGGTTTTTTAAATACATTGCATATGAGATGGAACAACTTATAAGGATATTTTGTTCATGGGTATTATTTATAATGTTATTTAAGTTGGTTAAATAACATCAAATAATAATAGTGTGTATGAGTTATATAATTAAAAGGTTAATTACATAACTTATTAAGTAACTAGTTACAATTAAATGAAAGATTAAAAATGGGGGGAAACCCCATTTTGAACCCATTTTCGGCCGCCCCTTGGTGGGTGTTTAAGTCATTTGTTGTTGTCTTGGAAGAAGACACATTTAACTAGTTATACACTCCACACTCTCACTCTCTCCCTTACATGCAAAAGACCAAAATTCTCTCCTCCCTTGGAAGAAAAACTCATGGCTGAAAGAGGTTTTCAACAGCTCCTTTTGGTCGATTTTGGTGTTCAAAATCCTAGCAACAAAGGTGTTTGCTTGATGCTTGTGGGTATGCAAGCTTGAGGACACCTTCCTTGGTGTTTTGGCCGTTCAACAACCTCATCCTCTTCCTCATTCTCATAGTTTTAGCAGCTCTTGAAAGGTAGTTTCATGAGTTTGTATTTGGTTGTTATTTTATGCTTGATAGCTAGTTCTTTCACATATATTTGATCCTTTGTTCTTGGGTTTGTTGATGATAAATAATATGCTTTAAATTTTAGTTTATAAAACATATTATTAAGCTTTGTTTCCACTGCGTTTTCATGTTTAAGAGGTTAAACAACTTTGATAAAGTGTCTAACAAACCCAACAATGGCATCTAGAGCCGGATATGTGGAAAACTAGCTTCTAAAGTCCTTGTAAAATTGGTTTTATGGGACTTAAACAACCTAATAGGGGCTATTTTTTTATGATATAATGAATCCCCAATCTTTCAAGGTTATATCATACATGCTTATGATTAAACCTTAAAAGATAGATATCAAATGGTTGATTATTTTGTTTAGACAAAAACCCTAAATTCTACGTTTATGTTGGCCGAAAATTTGGGGTTAAATAAGGATTTATTTTGGTTCTTGAATGTTGAATATGTTGTTTAATATTGTTGCATAACCTAGCCTTGACCTTGTGTTGCTTTGGTTTTGGATGAATGTTTGGTTTTGGTTGATTTCATTCATTATGGGTTGTATTATTTATTCTTTTGTGCTTGAATATGGTTGTAATTTATTTATTCATTCAATGGTGATGTAATAAATAGATTAGGTGTATTTTCTTTTATTAGAAAATTTGTATTAGGATATAAATTTTGTAAAGAAGATGCACAAGTTGGAAGCACAAAAGGAAGGCACAAAGAGAAGGACTTGAAGCATTTGGATGCAACTTCAAGTGGGGGTCTTTGGAGATCCTATCTTATGTGTTGTAATTAAACCTTAGAAAAGACCAAATGACCACACTTGTGATGGCAAACAAGTGTGGTCACCTAAATGGCTATGGTTATGCACATGTGATTGTTTGAATATGCTTGTTTGATTATCCATTTTATGTTGATTGTTTGATATGTGGATATGCTTAACAATCTAAATATATAATCATAACAATCTAAATATTCATGGCTCTTAATCACTAATATGTTAATAAAAGTTTATTAAAAGGATTAATGATTTCAAAATAAAAGAGGTTTTATTAAAAAGGACCGTAGGGTACCATGTATTTGAAAGCATGCGAATACAACGTACATAGAGTTTTCAAAAACTAGAATTAATGAAAACTAAAATCCCTTTGGAAACAAGTTTAACACCGTCCTTTTACACGACACTCGAATCATTTGAGAACTATTTGTGGGACAAAGGTCACCTAAACACTTTTAGGGAACTTGTGTGTTTGAGGTAGGCTTAACGTATTTGTGGGATAAAGGTCACCTAACCACTTGTATATGTAAACTCACATGTGTGTGTAAGTGGGACGACTTGACTTGGAAACCATGTGCATAGGGTCACCGAAGCATGGCGTACAATGGTGTTGATGGGATTAAACATGCCAACTAAACATAAGATGTTTAACCGATCCCATAAGGCTAGAAGTTGCAAAAGGTTGCAATTGTCAAGTGTTGACTACCTTGTTAATTTAAATAATGGGATAAATGTCACCCAACCATCATTTAAATGTAACTTTGGATTCTAGGTTTTAATTATTAATTGTCTATGAGACATAAAAGGGTATTAATAATTAAAATTTAATATTTCAGAAATACTAATATGAACTTTGTTAATTATTGTAGAAATGGCCGCAAACAATAATGCTACCACCCCGACCGTCCATACCCTATCACTGAGAACTATCTTAGAGAGGGATCGCCTTAACCATAATAACTTTATAGACTGGTTTCAAAACTTGAGAATTGTTCTCAAGAAAGAGAAAAAGGCCTATGTCCTTGACGATCCCATTCCTGACCAACCCGACCCTGAGGATATTGAGGCCTATAACGATTGGCTTCAGTACGCTGAGGATTCCATGCAGGTTTCCTGCCTCATGTTGGGAACTATGATTCCTAAACTCCAAAAGGATTTGGAGCATTATGGGGCATATGACATGATTACCCAGTTGAAGGAAATGTTCCTTCAACAATCTGGGGTAGAGCGCTTCGAAACGGTTCGTGCTCTTCATGCATGTCGCATGGAAGAAACCCAATCGATATCATCTTATGTACTTAAGATGAAAAGCCACATTGATCGCCTCGAGAGGCTTAACTGTCCCGTCTCAAAGGAGTTGGCCACGGATTTGATCCTTAATGGCCTAACTAAAAAGTTTGAGACGTTCATAATGAATTACAATATGAATGGGTGGGACAAGAGCATTGGTGAGCTTCACGCAATGCTCAAAACAGCCAAGGCAGGGATGGGTAGAAAGGTTCTGCCTGTTCTCTCGATCAATGAGGGAGGCTATAAGAAAAGGCCATTCCCCGATCCCAAGGAAATGTTGCCAAAGGAAAGGGGTACATCAAAGGCAAGGGAAGGGTAAGGCTAAAGCAGAACCTCCAAAGCCTAAGCTTAAGAAGCCTAAGGTAAAAGAGAACGATCCATACTTTGAGTGTGGTAAGATAGGACATTGGAAAAGGAATTGTCCAACCTATCTCAAAGAGTTGAGAAACAAGAGGGATGCTGGGCAAACCTCAGGTACAACTTTCATGATTCATATTGGTTTAAATGTTATTTCTTCAAACACATGGGTATTAGATACCGGATGTGGAACTCATATTTAAAATTTGTTACAGGGGTTCAAAAGAAATAAGCACTTCAAGAAGGGAGACACAAGTCTCTACATGGGCAACTAAGCAAAAGTTGATGTCAAAGCCCAAGGAGACTATATTTTGAAACTTTCAAATGGTTTGGAAGTTGTTCTTAAGAACATTTTGTATGCTCCTAGTTTGACTAGAAACATAATTTCTGTTTCCCTTTTAAAACAATGTGGTTATGAATTAAAGTTTGTAAACAATGGTATTTATGTTTGTATGGATGATGTATTTTATTTTAAGGCTATGCCTTTTAATGGTATCTATGAATTGGTTCATGATGATTCGTCCTTTAATAACTCATTATACCAAACAAGCACCAAGAAACTTAAAATGGGTTTAAGTGATCATATCTTTGGCATTGTCGTCTTGGTCACATAAATAAGAATCGGATTCAAACACTTCAAAAGAATGGTCTTTTGGAAACAAATGAAAATGGTTCATTTGATAAGTGTGAATCTTGTTTACAAGGTAAGATGACTAAGTCGCCCTTTAGTGGTAGTAACAAGAGGGAAAAAGACTTATTGGGAATCATATATTCGGATGTATGTGGTCCTTTTAAGATAATGACAAGAAATGGTGAAAGATACTTCATTACATTTACCGACGATTACAGTCGCTATGGTTATGTGTACTTGATGACACATAAATATGAAGCTTTTGAAATGTTCAAAATCTTCAAGAATGAAGTAGAAAATCAACTCAACAAATCTATCAAAGTTCTTCGTTCAGATAGAGGAGTTGAATACCTCAGTGAGGCTTTTCAGGATCATCTAAGAAGTTGTGGGATCATCTCATAAGTTACTCCACCCAGAACACCACAACAAAATAGTGTGTCTGAAAGGAGAAATAGAACCATATTGGATATGATGTGATCTATGATGGCTATAAGCTCACTACCTCTATCATTTTGGGGTTTCACATTGCTCTCCGTGGCTCATATTTTAAATATGGCCCCGACCAAGAAAGTGGATTGGACACCTTTTGAAATATGGCATGGAAGAGTTCCATCGCTATCATATTTAAAAGTATGGGGTTGTGAAGCTTATGTTAAGCTAAACACCCAAAACAAGTTGGAAAGTCGTTCCACTAAGTGTATATTTATTGGATATCCCAAAGACTGTATAGGATACTACTTCTTTGATCCAACAGAGCAAAAGGTATTTATTACTCGAAAGGCAGAGTTCTTGAAAGCTAAGTTCCTTATGGACGGAATGACGTATAGAACAGTGGAATTTGATGAGGATCAAGATCCACAAGCTGATACACATTTGGTTGACACTAGCAATAAGCAAGAGGTTGTTGATGATGATCAAGAGGTTGATCAATACACACAAAACGTTCACAGATCTAGTAGAGTTAGCATTCCACCTGAAAGATATGGATTTTTCATGAATGGATGCTACGTGGTTGACTCCGATGAGCCAACTACATACCATGATGCAATGTCCAATTTGTATTATGACAAATGGCTGGAAGCCATGAACGTAGAGATGCAATCCATGTATGACAACCAAGTTTGGAAATTGGTTGACCCTCCACTTAACTCCAAACTGGTTGGATGCAAGTGGGTTTTCAAGAAGAAAACGGATATGCATGGAAACTTGGATACTTATAAAGCAAGACTTGTAGCAAAAGGTTTCACTCAAACTCAAGGGGTTGATTATGATGAAACCTTCTTGCCTGTGGCAATGCTAAAGTCAATTAGGATATTATTTACCATGGCTGCACATTATGACTATGAGATTTGGCAAATGGATGTCAAAACCTCTTTTCTTAATGGACATCTCGAAGAGACTGTCCATATGGTTCAATCTGATGGTTTTGTCGATCCATGACATCCTAATAAAGTATCCAAGTTAAAGAGATCAATCTATGGATTGAAACAAGCATCGAGAAGTTCAAATCAACATTTTGATGAAGAGATCAAGAAATTTGGCTTCATCAAGAACGCTGACGAGGCTCGTGTATATAAGAAGGCTAGTGGGAGCATAATTACAATTATAGTGTTGTATGTTGATGACATACTACTATTTGGAAATGATATTCCAACCTTGGAAGGTGTTAAAACCTGCCTTGGAAGTTGTTTTTCCATAAAAGATCTCGGTGAAGCTGCCTATATTTTGGGAATAAAGATCTATAGGGATAGATCGAGGCGGTTGATAGGTTTAAACCAAAGTGCATATATTGATAAAATCTTGAAAAGGTTCAAGATGAAAAACTCTAAGAAAGGTATGGTACATATTCAAAGAAGGACAATATTGAGTGCATCTCAGTATCCAAGCTCAATGGATGAGCAAGATCAAATGAAGGACATCCCATATGCGTCTGTTATAGGATCCATCATGTATGTGATGATATGCACTAGACCTGACGTGTCATGCGCGTTAAGCATGACAAGCATATATCAGTAGAATCCAGGTAATAGCCATTAGATTGTTGTTAAAAGTATATTAAAATACCTTAGAAGGACTAAGGATACGTTTCTAATATATGGATCTAATGAAGAGGAACTCGTTGTAAAGGGTTACACGGATGCGAGTTTCCAAACTGATCGAGATGATTCTCGATCACAATTGGGGTATGTCTTCATTATGAATGGAGAAGTAGTGTCCTGGAAAAGTTCAAAGCAGGACGTGGTAGCATTGTCCTCTACAGAATCCGAATAGATAGCCGCCTCATCAGCAGCTCAGGAAGCTGCATGGATAAAGAAATTTATTACCGATCTAGGGGTGGTCTCTACCATTCAAGACCCCCTAGAAATCTTTTATGATAACGAGGGTGCGATTGCTCAAATCAAGGAACCCCGTGCGCATCAAAAGACTAGACACATTGAGCGGAGATTCAACTACATAAGGGATGAAGTTGAAAAAGGAAAGATATGTATTCATAAAGTTCACACCGATCAAAACATTGCGGATCCACTCACGAAGCTCCTTGAAAGGGCAAAGCATGAATGTCATACTTGTGCCTTAGGACTTTGATATTCTAGTGATTGGAATTGATCTGTTTAGTATTTAAAAGTTTGGAACAATTGTAATATTTAACTCTTTTATATATTTATGATATTTTGAGTTACGTTCCTTTTAGCATGTTTACATCCATGAATATGTTTATTATTCTAAATGTCCGTAGTCGGTCACGTTTGTGGGAAAAAATATGAATGCAATACTATTATGAACATGGATTGGTGGATATTCATAAGGCATGAATATAGAGCAATTGGTTGATGCCAAGGTTCATAGATATTTGTGGGATACGAATATTGGACTGACCCGCGTCTCAAATTTTACTACATGGAATCTTCTTGATTGATCATAAGTAAATTTGAGTAAAGATGAATATTATTTGGTATCCTACGACCTGAGATACATATTAGGTTTGGATATTCACCAAGTGTTATACCTTGAGCTAGTTCTTCACTGCTCTGAAATAATGGACAGTACATAAGGCTATATTTAGGTGTGACACAAGGTGATTGTGAGAAACGTATGTAGTCAAGATGGAATTTGTTCCTCTTATTCGTTGAGAGCAAGATGTCTAAGGCTTGATTAAGTTAAATCAACAAGGAATGATCATTCTGTGTCCTTCGATTTAACATGACATCTACAACAAAAGGATAAATGATTAATTCACCTAAATCATTTCAAGTTGGATACTTGAAGGGGATGACGTTATTGAATGGCTTTTAGTCATGCGTATTAAGGGTAGTAAACCGTTGTTAGGCGGTATTTACTGCTTGCATCAATCTTCTATGAATCTTTTGCAAGTGGGACATTGTTGGATTCTTTATGCCCAAGACACATCGAATATTGATGTGGTTAGTACGTTATGATCCAAGTCGGGTCATACCCAATAACAAGCTTAGCAAACACAATAAATATTTAATTGATGATATGATCGTGCAATTAAATAATTACACCAATTTAGAAAATGGGTTTTCTAAATAAATTTTATATGAGATGGAACAACTTATAAGGATATTTTGTTCATGGGTATTATTTGTAATGTTATTTAAGTTGGTTAAATAACATCAAACAATAATAGTGTGTATGAGTTATATAATTAAAAGGTTAATTACATAACTTATTAAGTAACTAGTTACAATTAAATGAAAGATTAAAAATGGGGGGAAACCCCATTGTGAACCCATTTTCGGTCGCCCCTTGGTGGGTGTTTAAGTCATTTGTTGTTTACTTGGAAGAAGACACATTTAACTAGTTATACATTCCACACTCTCACTCTCTCTCTTATATGCAAAAGACCAAAATTCTCTCCTCCCTTGGAAGAAAAACTCACGGCTGAAAGAGGTTTTCAGCAGCTCCTTTTGGTCGATTTTGGTGTTTAAAATCCTAGCAACAAAGGTGTTTGCTTGATGCTTGTGGGTATGCAAGCTTGAGGACACCTTCCTTGGTGTTTTGTCCGTTCAAGAACCTCATCCCCCTCCTCATTCTCATGGTTTTGGTAGCTCTTGAAAGGTAGTTTCATGAGTTTGTATTTGGTTGTTATTTTATGCTTGATAGCTAGTTCTTTCACATATATTTGATCCTTTGTTCTTGGATTTGTTGATGATAAATAATATGCTTTAAATTTCAGTTTATAAAACATATTATTAAGCTTTGTTTCCGCTGCGTTTTCATGTTTAAGAGGTTAAACAACTTTGATAAGGTGTCTAACAAACCCAACATTTAATTCCGCTGCAATGTTTTGTTTATAAAGTGATTTTATGCTATGATTAACCGTGAGGCTTCCCGGGAATGGGGCCTTACAACATACCCAATAATGATCTATTACAATCCCAAACATGATCCCATGATCTCCTAGCATAATCCATCATAAGAACCTAAATTCCCAAATGATCAATCAAGCATCCATACAACCCATGTAACACATTCCACCATATTAGACATCATCCATAAGTATTCTAACATGATCCTAACATCATCAACATGCCCAAATCATCATATCCAATGTTCTTCAGAAGTAAAGTTCCCTTTTGGGAAAGTAACATCCAAAACCCAACATATCAACAATTTCAATGCAAATTCACCAACAACATGCTTAAACTAGTTCATGGGTTCCGTTGAGACATATAACCATTCATTATTGGGCAAAACATGTATTTACAAAAATCCAAAAGTTAGTATTTCGGGGAATTTATGAACAAGATACCTAACTTCACCAATCTCTTGCATAACATGCATCAAACAACATCCATTGACATTATTAACATCCTACTATCATCCAGAATCATCAATTACCTAATTTCAAAATCAAATGTTACTAGTTAAGGTAAGGTATGAACTAAGAACTCATAATCATGGATTTTCTTTCAAAATCATCATAAACTAACATCAATACAATCCAAATAACATCAAAACATCATCAAACAACATCAATTGCTCAATCTCATGATTTAAAAGTTACTGTTTGGGTAAAGTATGAACTACACATCAAAATAATGGATTTCTTGCACAATCAACCTAGATAAACATTCATATAACCTAACTAACATCATATCATCATCAAATCATCATCAATTTCATCTTTTCTTCAAAAGTTTTGAATTAGGGTTCTATCATAATCAAAAACCATGAAAACTTGATAAAACATACCTTTAAGGGTGTTTAGATGATGATTAGCACTTGGAATCAACTTGTAACACTTGAAACCAAATCAAATTCGATGTTGAATGCTTGTTCTTGGATCAATTTCGCAAAAATGAAGGTGTTGAGTGGTGGTTTCGGCCGAATGGGAGCAAGGGGGCTAGGGTTGGGATTTTTTAACTTAACATAAATAGATTTTTCATATAAACCCTCTTTTAATCAACTTTTATAAAAGTTAATCTCTTTAGTATTTTTTAACAATTTTAACTACAAACTACAAATATTATTAATCAATAATAATAATCATAAACATTTTTTAACTAACAACAAACTCATGAAATATATATAATATGTTGTCATGTTATCAAGTAAAATTCACAAATAATATTTAAAATTCATAAATCACATAACCATAAACTAATAATCAACATTATTAATTAGGTTATTACTTGTTTATCATAGATAATTGTTATTAAGTCACCAACGTTCAACGTCAACTAGTGTGTGCTCATGACACGTGTATGCAATACCTAACGGAACTAAAGGAGTTTGCTAACGGAAAATTACCGGATATCACATTATCCCCATGTTGAAAGAATTTTCATCCTGAAAATTGTGTTACATGGTTGTGTTACATCACTGGTCTACTGCATTGGCATAAGAAGATCGTGTGAGTTTTGAGTGAGTTGTCACATTATACCCATGTTGAAAGAAATTTTATCCCGAAATTTAATCATTATCTTCGCTGGTAGTAGTCACTGCTTCAAACAGAAGAGGATACTTGAGCTTCATCTGATCCTCACGTTCCTATGTGAACTCTGGTCCACCTTTTGAGTTCCAGTGAACCTTGATGATAGGGATCTTGCTTTGTTTCAAGGTGTTGACCTCTCGGTCCATTACCTCAACCTGTTCCTCAATGAATCGTAATTGCTCGTCGACTTGTACTTTCTCGAGTGGTACAATCAAGGTCTCATCAGATAAACACTTCTTCAAATTCGAGACATGGAACACATCGTGAATTCTGCTCAACGAATCAGGTAGCCTTAATCGCTATGCCACTGGTCCAATTCTTTCTATGATCTCTAATGGTCCAACATACCGTGGGTTAAGCTTTCCTCATTTTCCAAAACGGATCACACCTTCCATGGTGAGACCTTTAAAAAAACTTTATCTCCGACTTGAAACTCTAAAGGTTTCCTTCGTTTATCAGCGTAGCTCTTATGTCTGTCTTGGGCTGCTGCCATACGGTTTTTTATCTGTACTATCTTCTCCGTGGTCTCATGAACCAATTCAGGGCCAGTCAATTGACTATCACCAACATCTGCCCAACAGACTGGTGACCTACATTTCCGCCCATACGGTGCCTCAAACGGTGCCGCTTGGATACGGGTGTGATAACTGTTGTTATAGGAAATTCCACCAATGGTAAACGAACATCCCAATTGTTCCCAAACTCGATTACACACACTCGTAACATATCTTCCAAGGTCTGTATGGTGCGCTCACTCTGTCCGTCAGTCTGAGGATGATATGCAATACTCATGTTTAAGCGTGTACCCCAGAATTTCTGTAATGATTGCCAAAAATAAGAGGTAAAGCGAGCATCACGATCTGAAATAATTGAGATTGGTACTCCATGCTGAGAGACTACCTCCTTCAGGTAAATCCGAGTTAACTTATTCATCTTGTCTGTTTCTTTGATTTCCAAGGAGTGAGTAGACTTAGTCAACCGATCAATAATCACTCATATTGTATCACACCACTAAGAGTCCTGGGTAATTTGGTAACGAAATCCATAGAGATCTGCTCCCACTTTCATAAAGGAATCTCATGTTGTTGCAGTAACCCAGATGGCTTTTGATACTTGACATTCAATAAGTGAAAATCTTTTAAATATAGATTTGTATGAAATTATCTCTATAAAATATACACACCAAACTCACACATCAACGCAACATCTAATATTACATATATGTAGTACTAGTATTATGTAACACCATGATATTTCGATAGGTTTGAAAAGAAATAAAGAAAAAAGGGTCGGTTTGATGCTTTTAGTTAATGAAAGGACTAAAGATGGAAAAATATAAGTTTAGCACACTAAAATCCATATAAAAGGACGGGAGACCACCCATGCAAGCCTTCTTGCGAACAAAGCTGCTAGAGAAAGAGGGTTTGCGGTTCTGGAAGAAGAAAGTCCAAGAACTTAAGCAAGGTACCAATTTTTACATATAGAATGATAGATCTAGTTTAGATATATGCTTAGTGGGTGTTTATACACCATTTTGATAGATAAATTTGACACATTTACGTGTGTGTAGATCTCGATCCATACTTTTTGGAAGGGTTCTCACGAGTTCTGCATAAGAAGGTGAGTTCTAGATCCTCACTTTTTTATTTTCACTGATTTTGAGGATGATATACATGCTTAAATTATTTACATGTTGATATATTGCTTTAAGATGTAAAGTTACCACCTTTATTTTTAGGGTTCATGTTTTATCAATGTTATGAAATTGATCAAATTCTATGTAAGAACCTGTGGCAACCCTAAAAATAAATAAACAATTTTATATTATGACTACATGCCATATGAAATTTTTTTAGTAAAATTAGTTCATGAATGTCATATGTATACATGTTGCATACATGTATATATATAGAATTTATGTATGCATGTTTGCATGCATGTATACATATATAAAATTTACATGTACATACATGTATATATATGAAATTTACGTATGCATGTTTACATGCATGTATAGAATTTAAGCATTTCATGTTTATATTTTTGCATGTACATATATACTCTCTACTTATGCATGCATATAAATATATATATTTTGCGTGCGTGTACATATACACATGATTTAAAGTAATGGTTATCTATATTACTAAACATGTGTGATATGTATAAAAACAATATGATAACCTAACAAAACATCGCAACACAAAGTTGACATCAAAACAAAACAAAGTAAAACTAAAACATTCAAAACATTAACTTAAAGTGCCAAACTCGAGTTATTAAGATAACATAACATCTAAACTTTTCGGTTGAAAGACTAATCAGGCCGTTAAGCACCAAAACCGACACAAACCCACCTCAAACTCTCGGTTCATTGAAACAATTAAACACCCGATTAAGAATAGGATTGCAATGATAACAATGGTGACTTGCTAGCTTCTTTACTCGCCCCCTATCTTCATCTTGACACCAAGCCCAAGCTAAGGACTCCACCTAGCACCTACATGCCAACTAATGCCACCTATACTACTAGACCTAATGATCACCTCCATATTATATCTACCTGTCGGCCAAACACTCCCATAGCACATCATTTCATCTCTTGAACACCACAAACCAATCACATACACTCTCGGCTCTACATAAAAGCCGCGAGCACCACCACCATTGTTCTCTAGTCATTGGGTTCCTTGGGACACCTCATACAACCAACAACAGCCACACACCACAACCATCTCCAACATCACCCCCATAACCCAACACTACTACCATCACCCATAACCAACACCATCATCATCCATCCACCACTCTGCTTTCTCTACCTCTCGATTTTACAAGCAAGACAAGCATCCAAGAACTCAAGACACCCTCCTCTTCTCATTTTACAAGGTTAAAAGTCTTTCTAAGTATTTAAAAATACCAAAAGGTTACATATTTGTTATAAACACATATATAAATTACTTTTGGTACATATACACCAAAACTAATCTCAAGAGGTCTTGAAAACTTTAAATTTCATCAAATTACAGTAATAAAATTTGAAATCTTGTGACAAAAAGAATATTTTGGAATTTAATGGAAATTAATCTTGAAATGTTAAGAAAAATCTAGTAAAAATACTAAATAAATTGCGATTGTAGGAATAAACATTAGAAAATATTTAGAAAATATTAACTCATTATTCTATGAATTTTAGTAAAAATATATTGAGTAAAATAATTTATACAAATTATTTAAAATAAAGAAAATACTCAAAAATACAAATAATTCGGGAAATTCTGGAAAAAAAATCACAGAATGACTCTTTTGAGATATAAAAGCTCCAGGAATTATTTGGTATTTTATATCCTTATTATGTTTGAAAAATGAATTTTTAAGTGATCTGTTGTAGAAAAAATAAATAAATACTTAACTAGTACTATAAATCTTGAAAAATTCACTGAAGCTATGATAAATCAGATTCAAATAGATGGTATAAATTTCATAATTTTTGGAATTATATAAATATTTTTAATCAATTTTGGGAATATTATAGGAATTACAGAAAACAATCTTTTGCGAATTGGACATCATAAATTTTATGGGATAATATAACATCGTACCTGAAGATGTTAGCTAAATAATATGTTGTAATAAGAGTTATATCAAATTTTAACTTATATGTAATGATGTAATCCAAATTATGATATATATATATGAAGTATGTGTTTTATGTTTTCATATTATTGTGATTTAAATTTCTTGTAATCAATTGCGTTCTGAACAAACAAGTCACATCTAATTATCGCTTCACGCTTCCGCTGGGATGTGACAGGTTGGTATCAGAGTCATTGGTTATAGAGAATTAGGTACAATGAAAATACCTAGACTATAACCATAAGCTCAATTAATGGTAAATATATATATACTTGTGTGATATAATTTTTTGTGAAATTCTATGATTCTATATTTAACTTTAATAATTATAATAATATGTGACTAACCATTTTATGAAACATTATAAAGAAATTCATGCAGTTATGAATTCAGATAGTTACTACAATGAGACCGATCCTTTCGA
Organism: Flaveria linearis; assembly: GCA_024085815.1. Lineage (NCBI taxonomy): Eukaryota > Viridiplantae > Streptophyta > Magnoliopsida > Asterales > Asteraceae > Flaveria > Flaveria linearis. The sequence goes on along the minus strand of JABSNV010000432.1, from coordinate 53,707 downwards.
GTGTCCAGACCATAGCAACTCTAAGGAAATAACACCTGAACCAGAACCCCAACAAGCTATGGAATCCCTCAATTGGAAAAAGAGCTAAAATGTTATGTTCGACGTGCACCAGTACATGTTGGAGGGTATACAATTAAAACCCCTAGGAAAAAGATATGACGTGGAAACAGATTTGTGACTAAGCAAACTGAGGATATAGAAATACAACATTCTGATTCCTCCGGGCATGAAGGTAAGATAACTACAAGACAAAAGTTGAACCAAGCGAAAACAGCTCAGCAGACTCTTAGAAAACTCAAGAAAATACAACTAGGAATCTTGAAAATCTAGAAGGATATCAAGAAACTCAAAACACCTAAGAAAAATATCTTCGCAAGGATTTGGGAATGGATTCGCAAGAACTAGAAAACTATAGTCTAACTTGTCAGAATAAAGAAATAAGCGCTTAAATGATATAATATATGTATCTTTATGGTGAAATATTATTTGATATGTGCCAAATGAATTTGTGTTATAATATTTGATACTAATATTATACTTCACTATAGTTAATCATACCGCCAAAAAGAAACACTCATCCTGTACAAAGAACAGCTCGAGTGGGACGACCTAGAACCCGACTTGGGGAAGAAACGCCTGTGAATACTGACATAAATAAGAATGACAGAATTTCTCAAATAGTAGCCCAACAAATAGAAGCTACCTTACCTACCCTGATAACCCAACTACAACAGAATCTGAACTTTGGAACCACCTCACACCCACCAGAAAGGCCTGAAAATATTAATACAAAGGAGCGACAGGAAGAAGAAATCCTGAATGGAGTCTCGAAAGGATGTTCTTACAAAACCTTCATGTCCTGCAAACCCGGGAATTCGATGGAAAGGGAGGAGTTGTGCAAGCCTTACGATGGTTAGATGAAATAGAAGGAGTCTTGGAAATCAGTAACTGTGCTGAAAATTACAAGACACTGTTTGCTTCACATTCACTAAAAGGGGAGGCACAATCCTGGTGGAAAATGGAGGTACACACTAGAGGTAGGCATGTTATGAAAAAGATAAGTTGGGAAGATTTTAGAAATCTAGTGATAGAAAATATTGCCCTTATAATGAAATAGAAAAATTAGAGGCTGGATTCTTAGCACTAGAAATAAAAAGAGCTACACCACCAGGAATATACTGACAGGTATAATGAACTGTCCAGGTTAGTACCACATCTGATAACCCCTGAATCAAAAAGGATAGGGAGATATATCTGGGGGCTAGTACCACAAATAAGAGGGTTAGTAAAATCCGCAAGAACCAAAACCTTTCAAGAAGCAGTAATCCTGTCAGGGAGTCTGACAGATGAAATGGTCAGAAATGGATCATTAAGCCATCAACAAATAGGGGAGAAAAGAAAGTGGAATGAAAACCACTCAGGAAGAAGACTTAGAGAAAACCCTTAGAAAAGGATAACCCGACCTCCACCCAGAAATTTCTTAGGAGCAGCCCAGGGAAAGAAAATGGATAAACAACCACAGTGCAATATTTGCCAAAGATATCATTCAGGAAATTGCATGACAGTGGTTTGTTATAATTGCAAAAAGAAAGGACACGTCTCTCGAGATTGTAAAAACCCTACTAACCCTAAACCAGTATGCTTTCAGTGTGGAAACGAGAATCATTTTCGTAATGCATGCCCACAACGGAAAGGCAAAGCCCCAGTTAACCAAAACAACCCCCGTGGAAGTGCTTTCGTAATACAAGCTAAAGAAGCTCATCATGAACCAGAAGTGGTAATGGGTATGTTCCTTATCAATAACCAGTATGCGAAAGTATTATTTGATACAGGAGCAACTCGTAGTTTTATTTCAAATACCTTTAAACCATCACTTAGTTTAACCTCTAAGAAACTAAGACATAAATATGTGATAGAATTAACTGATGGTAAAATAATAGAAGCTGGTGAAATTATTCCTAACTGTATTTTGAATTTAGATGAATATTGTTTTTATATAGATCTGATTCCTATTAAATAGGAGGATTTGATTTTGTGTTAGGTATGGGTTGGTTGAGTAAGAACCATGCTGAAATTATATGTGATAAGAAAATGATAAAAATTCCTGCAGGAGCGATTTAGGGTGGTTTCTCTCTCAACTCACTCGTGAATCAACACTCGGCAAGCAGTCTTTAGGAAGAGTTGATCACAATATAACAAGTAACAAGCAGTAAGAAAATTAACACAGCAAGTAATTTTCAAGGTACTTTTATATATTGCTTCTCAACTCAAAGGATTACAAGACACTTGGACTCAAAATCGCTTTTCTAAAGAGTTACAGGGAGAAGATATATAATACTACCTACAGCCGGGAATACTTTGATTCCAGCTGGACACCTCTAACCTTACATCTATACTACAAGACTCTAGGTGAGGTCTTTCAGACATTTTGCCTGAGAGTGGGTAGTCAGGACATGTCCCTGACTTACCCATGCTGCCAACTAAAGTTGGTAACATGTACTATCATCAAAAGGTGAGCAGTAGAATAAAGTATGGTCAACAACATGGCTTTCGAGGAAAAACCCATGCTGTGTCAGAGGTCCGCATGCGGACTGACAAGGACCATACTTTTATCTGCTGGACATAGCAATGTCTTCCGAAGGATAAAGTGCTTCGGAAGAACAACTTCTTCCGAAGGCACTTATACTTCGGAGACTGCTTCTTCCGAAGCTTGGAATCTTCTTTGTCTTCGGAAGCAGACTTTGTCTTCAGCTCTTTCATCAGACTTTGTCTTCGGAAGCTTTCAGACTTTGTCTTCAGCTCTTCATCAGACTTTGTCTTCGGAAGCTGTTTTCAGCTGTTGTTCCTTAGACTCTCGGAAGATCTCTTGCTTGACTTCGGAAGCCCTTTGATGTAGTACCAAAAGTGACTATGAAGTGAATTTGGTTGCACCAGCCTTATCATGATCTAACAAACTCCCCCTAGGCTGATGCTACCAAAACTTCACTTCTCTCTTCTTCTCAAAGTTCTCAGCACCAAGGAAAGGAGATGTTTATCAGTGTCTGCATTCTTTCCTGATGCGGTGCTGAGAATCTTGTACAAATCCTTGGTAGACAGCACCTCGACCTTGTCACCTTGGATTTTGTGTACCCTCTGTTGTGGCCCTCTGAAAAGAGTTAGTTGATGGGAAGTATAGTCATATTCCCATCGAACTATTGGTTCCAATTCAGGACCTTCCACCATCTGTAGAAAGGCTGTGCCTTTGGTGGTTGATCTTTCCTTGTCTTCCACTCTTTTCAGCTTCAACTCTTCTTCAATCTTGGCTCTTCGACTTCGTTCAGCCAAGTGGAGACCGCTGATGTGATTTCTGATGTGTGCAGCAGTCTCAGAGTTGGAGGGGTTGGAGAATGGCTTCTCTGCAAGCTCAGCAAGATCAAATCTGCTGAGATGCAGTAAAGAGGTGGCATTAAGCCTGTTGGTTTTGCCATTCTCTCTTTCCACAACAAAGTTGTGAGAAGGTTCATCGAACCTCCACTGGATTATTGCATTTCTAGGTCCAGGATTGAGGGTATCGGAGTTGAGACCAAGAAGTTTTGCAGCCTGGCCCAAAGTGTCTCTAGGCAATTCAAGAAATTTGCCTAGAGTGAGGGAGCTTGAAGAAATATCAACATAGGTGATGTTGATAAGCTCTCCTCACAGGAGATGCTGCTCAAAGTAGTACAGTTAATGAGCCTTGTCTTCAACTCCTTTATCTCCTCTAAGGAGAGATGTTGAGGAGGTTGAGGAGACTGTCTTGGTTGTTGTTGGGTAGGCTTAGGTTTAGTGGTTTTGGGTTGAGTCTTGGGTTTTAGGATGGGTAGTTTGGGTGGTTGAGGTGATGTGGTAGGTTTGGGTATAGTTGTGGGTTGAGGGGTGAAGATTTCATCAGTGGGTTCGGTTTTTATGGGAAAAGGAGTTGGTTTAGGAGAGGGTTGTGGCTGTGGTTGAGTGGCTAAGGTTGAGACTGTCCCCTGTACCCTCCTGTACATCTCCCTTCTCTTCCCCAAACGGATGTCAGCTTTGATTTCACTGACTATCCGCTGGAGTGTCCTTTCGGACATAGGTCCCACTTGCCTACCAGAGAAGCCATGTGCTCGGAGATAGTCCTTCATCCAGGCTTTGTCAGTTGACTTCTTGGTGGCAGTGACCTCCTTCTCTTCCTCCCTCTTCCTCTTCACCTTTAGCTTCTCCCTAGCAGCCTTCTTCCTTTCCTTCTCCATTTGATCCTGCTCTTTATTGTGGAGCAGCAGGATCATGTCATTGTCATGTGGAGACAGTTCAGGAAGACTGAAGCCTCTTGAGAGTAGGAATTTGATCCTCTCCTCTCTCAGCTTCAGGGCTGCCTCCCTCTGCTCTTCCTCTGCCTTCTCCAAGGCCAACCTGGCTTCCCTTTCTTGTTGTAGCCTGGTTGACCTCTCCAAAGTCACCAACTCCTCTAGTGGTAGCAGGAGTATTTCCTCATTGACAGCTCCAAGACTGATGAGCTGGTCAATGAGTGCTATTCTTCTCTTCAGGTTGATTTCTTCCTGATTGGCTACAGCTGCCTTAGAGCTGGCAGCTAGCACCTTTTCAATTGGAAACCTCCCTTTCTTTTTAGCCTTCTCAATCCTTTCCTCCTCCTGAAGCTCTTCCGCAGTCAGTTTTCTTTTGCCTTTGTCTTTGATGGTGCTTGACTGTGGTGGTTCTTGAATGGAGGGTTGTGATTGAGATAGAAGTTCAGCTGGTGCTTGGATTGGAGGAGTTTCAGAAGTGTCCTCCCTGCCCACCTCGGATGCTATGTCAGCAATGACGTCTGTGATGGTCAGCTCCTCGGACATCTGAAACAAGCCTTCCGCAGCTTCTATTTCGGCTTCGGAAGATTTTTCTTGTTCTTCCGAGGCTTTCATATTGGCTTCGGAAGCTTCAGCTTGAGCTTCGGAAGATGAGACTGCTGCAAATTCTGTCCCATCTGTTTCAGTTGCTGGGCCATCAGTCCCCATTTCCCCTTCGAAGCTAATCTCAGGTTCCATGAAGACCTTAGGTTGACCAACTTCTTCCACAGTGGTAGAAGGTGCAGTCAGTCTTTGAAGCTCCTCAGCCCCAAAGTAAGCAAGTGTGGTGTCGGGGCTGGGCTGTTCTAGGGATGATCTCAATACAAACTTTGTGAAAAGTCTGTAGAGATCTTGAAGCATCCTTGAGTCAATCTCCAGAAAGGATTGAGATGACTCAGGTAGTGTGATTAGTTGGGTGGAAATGAATTGGGTCTGTGGTTCCATAGGTGTTTGTCTCTGAACTTTCTCCCCCTTTTTGGTAGCATCATCTTGAGAGCTAGATGAGCTAGAGGAAGAAGTCATTGAGACCTGAATTGGTACATGCCTAACAGACCTCTCCGTCTGTTTCTCAGCTAGTTGAGCCTTGAGAGAGTTAATCTCAAGTTGCTGAGTGGCAGTCCTTGATTCTAAGATCCTCACCTGTGATTCCAGGTTGGAGACCTTAGAAAGCAAGTACTGAAGTGTTAGTTGCATACTACCCTCATCTTCATAAGAAGAATCACGGGGAGATGAGATAACATACCTAGTATGCTCACTCTCACCACCAGATGTGGTTTCTTGGCACCCTGGTTTCCTTTGCTCAGAGTCATCTCTTTCAGAGATGTCAATGGGCAAAGTTGCCGTAGACTCAGTCCTAATGATGTTACCACTGTCCTGAGAGCTCAGTGAGAAACTCTGAGTAGTGGCAGCTGAGTCTACATGAGTCCCCTCCACATCAGTGGGACTCACCTCAGTAGCTGGCTGCTGATGGGGGCTAGAGACAAGGGATCCCTCCTGGCTCTGTTGATCTTTCAGAGGGTGTTGTAGATCAACTTCATGGCCATGGAGAGATGTAATCTCTTCATCAGTACGGAGTAAAAGGTCAGTGAAAGAGAGGGTGGTTAGTCCTACTGACCCGGGACTTAGATCAATGTCTACAGGCATTGAGCCTTTGGTGGGGCTGTCCCTAGAAGGCTTCACAGGGGAATGTGAAGACTCACCCTGTGGGCTTAAGGCTTGAGGTTCGGGCTCAGGGGTTTGAGACTGAGGAGGCTCAAAACCCACATTGAGGTCAAATGTGAAGGATGGTGTGACCTCCGACTGAGTGGGAGCCCATGATTCCACTCTAGTCGTTTCGGTGTGAACAAGAGGAGCTTGTTCAATCAGAGTAGATTGAACAAGGGTTCGTTTGGGGCGTCTTCTGATATGTAGATTTGATGGGTAAAGAAGGCTTTGGTATTGTGGTGGATGTTGCTGGTGTGGGTTCATCACCTGTGGGGATAACAGGGATGTCACCAGGAGCTATGCGCTCAGTCATCGCTGGAGGTAATGGAGTGTACCGTCCAGTGAAGTTGGTGGACATCTTCTTCAGGATTTTGAAGATGGTAGGCCTCATATGTGGAACAGGAAGAGCAGCTGCGCAGACAAGCTTGCTTGGTTCCATCTCACAGTTGATTATATGTTGAAGAAATCGGGGATACATGAAGAATGTATCTCTGCTCAGATTGGCGATTAGGTTATTCAACACAAATCGTGAGTAGTGAATCTGAGGCCTCTCACCAACCCATGAACTAGGCATCCTAGTTCATATGGGATTTGATCCAACCCCCTGATTTGTTGGAGAGGCAGTGTAGAACGATGTGCAGCAAGAACTTCCAATGGTAAGAGAAGTTGAACTTGTATACCGTAGATCTGCTGACATCGCCTCCATATCCCATGAGGATATAGGTGCCTTCCAAGTCTTCCTTGGGGAACTCAGTAGGAGACCCATCATCGTGAAGCTCGAGATGCTCCCTGATGATCTGTTCATTGATGACCAACTCTTGGCCACAAACTCGGGTTCTCAGGACTCGAACCCCATTCAGTACTGCAGTTTCACCATTGCTCCAAAATTCTGACATATGGTTGGAGTATACGGTGGGGTTAACTGTTAGTGCAGTGAGATAGGTGGATTCGGTGAGAAAGGTGATGATTTGGGTAAGTCGGCATCCCTTGACGAATCAAGTAACGCGACTTGGTTGTGCTGAGGGTTTAGCGCCATTGAAGAAAAGGTAAGCTTGAAATTTGGATGAATTTGAGGGTTTTACAGTGAAGGGAATAGTTAGGGCTGTAAAGTGGTAAAAGAAGATGAATTTGATCAGTCAAGATTATTTAAAAAAGGGGATGAACAGTGGTAGAGGCGGTGATAGGGTAACTGTTTTGGGGTTACTGTGGGTGGTATGGTGGTTTACTGCGGAGAAATGATGTGGCGGCAAGGATAATTTTAAATAATCTGACCATCAAGTACAAAATTTTTACTTTTACAGAGTGGGGCCCGAAAAGATATCCATTACAAGTAAAATCTTAACTTCCGAAGGTAAAACATTTCCGAAGGTAATTTTCTTCTGAAGGCAATTTCTCTTCCGAAGCAGGATATGTTTCCGAAGGTAAGATTGTCCTTTGAAGGAACTTTATCTTCCGAAGCAAGGCATTGCTTCCTAAGGTAAAGTTGTTTTTCCGAATGGAGAGTTGTATAAGTTTCGGAAGTAGATCTGATATAAAATCAATCGCTTCTTCCGAGACCACAAACTCTTCCGAGAAGAAAATTTCCATTGAGGAATTTGGCTTCGGAAGATATTCAGGATATCTTCCGAGAGTTAATTCCTCTTCGGAAGGAATTTACACTTGGAATAGTTAAAAGATCTTTTGTAACCGGGCTTAAATTGTATTGACACAAGACATTACTCATTTAAAAGGTTTTCAAAAGAGGTAGTTATTCAATGTTTATCATCCCAATTGCTGATATGAGATACTTAAATCTTTGTTCATCAAATGCCTTTGTGAACAAATCAGCATATTGTTCATTTGAGTCAACTTTGATTAACTTTATCAGCTGTTCTCATGAATATCTCTAATGAAATGATACCTGATATCAATGTGTTTTGTCTTGGAGTGCTTCACTGGATTCTCAGTAATGGAGATAGCACTGTTGTTGTCAATATGGATAGGAGTAGTCATGAAGTTGAACCCATAGTCTAACATCTGATTTTGAATCCATAGCAGTTGAGCACAGCAGCTAGCAGCAGCGATGTATTCAGCTTCAGCAGTTGATGTAGAGACACAGGATGTTTCTTGCATTGCCATGAGATAATCCTTCCACCAAGAAATTGACATCCTCCTGATGTTGATTTCTTGTCAATGTTGCAGCCACCATAGTCACTGTCAGAGTATCCATAGAGATTGAAATCACTATTTCTTGGATACCAGAGACCTAGTTTAGGTGCTCCTTTGAGGTATCTGAGGATTCTCTTTGCAGCAACTAGGTGAGACACCTTTGGAGCAGCCTGATATCTTGCACAAATGCATGTGGCAAACATGATATCTGGTCTACTTGCAGTAAGATACATCAGAGAACCAATAATTGCTCTATACTGATGTTGATCAGTATCCTCCCCTCAAGGTCAGGGCAAAGATTATGGTTTCTGGGATGGGTGTCTTGGCTGGTTTACAGTCCTTCATTTCAAATCTTTCTAAGATGTCAGAGACATACTTAGATTGACTTATGAAGAACCCTTCCTTCATCTGGTTTCACCTGGATCCCAAGGAAAAAGTCCATTTTTCCCATGGAACTCATCTCAAACTTCTGCTTCATAATGCTTTCAAAGTCCTTGCACATTTGGTCGTTTGAAGAACCAAATATGATGTCATCAACATAGACTTGTACAAGCAAAATGTCTTCTCCACTCTTTCTGATGAAAAGAGTCTTGTCAATGGTACCTCTAGTGTATCCATTCTTCAGGAGAAACTGAGACAAGGTCTCATACCACAGCCTAGGTGCTTGGTGCAGCCCATATAGAGCTTTATCCAGTTTGCACACATAGTTGGGGTGCTGTGGGTCTTCAAATCCTGGAGGTTGACACACATAGATTTCCCTATCTATATCCCATATAGAAAAGCACACTTGACATCAAGTTGGTAGACTGTGAAGTTCTTGGATGCAGCATAAGCAAGGAAGATCCTAACTGCCTCAAGTCTTGCAACAGGTGCAAAGACATCAGTATAATCGATTCCTTCCTCCTGGGTGTATCCTTGAACTACTAGTCTTGCCTTGTCTTGATAATCAAGCCTCTATCATCTTTCTTGTTCCTGAATACCCATTTAGTGCCTATGGGTACTTGACCAGATGGTAGTGGGCATAGATTCCAGACCTTTTGTCTTCTGAATTGAAGCAGCTCCTCCTGCATCGATTCACCCAACTACTATCTTTTAAGGCATCTTCTACCTTCTTTGGTTCCATTGAGACAAGAAGCATGAGTACAAGCAGACATTCCCATGATGAGTCTGTCTTCTTGTTCTCACACCCTCAGAGACATCCCTATGATGTTCTCAGTTGGATGAGTGTTGTGAATCCTAAGACGAGGAATCACTTCCAGTTGCAGAGATAAGTCCAAGTTAGACATATTCTGATCAGGAACTGGATCACTCTGTCCAACTGCTGTTTCAGAGTCATTCAATGAGGACTGATTGAATGATTGAGAAACATCATCAATGGTTGGTTGTGAAGTAGTATTAACAGTTGCCTGTTCCTTCAGAACCACCTCCCTCAACCTGGTGTTGTAATGGATCACCTGAAGAACTTTGAGGTTGATCAAGTGATTCACTTGTTGAAGCTTCACTATTTCTTGAGATATTTACACTGTCAGATCTGTGAATAGTTGAAGCTTGTTGCCTTTCAGCTCTTGGAGAATTTGGAAGAGGTCTGGGAAGCTCATATAGTTGTCCTGCATCAGTTTGAGCACCTGTTCCAGCTGAAACATTCTCACAAGATGGTTTAGAATAGTTTGGAAACAATTCTAAATCAAATATATACTCAGGTCCATTCCCCCTAACACAAGGAGTGTGCTCATTAACAACTATGTTGGATGACTCCTCAAATTGTTGATTCTTGATATTGTATACTCTATAAGCTTTGGAGCTAGAAGAGTATCCAATAAAGATAGCATCATCCGACTTCTCAGCAAACTTTGCCAAGTTGTCCTTTGTGTTAAGTATGGTACACCTGCAGCCAAAGGACCTTAGAAAGCCAATGAACGGTGGCCTCTTGTTCCATAACTCATAAGGGTTTTTCCATGGGGCTTACTACAAGAACCCTGTTCTGCACATAGCATGCAGTGCTGACTGCCTCTGCCAGAATGTTAGAGGCAGCTTTGAATCAGCTAACATGGTCCGAGCAGCCTCAATAAGTGTCCTGTTCCTCCTCTCAGCAACACCGTTTTGTTGAGGAGTTCTGGGAGCACTATATTGTCTGGCAATCCCTTTTGAGTCACAGAATGAGTCAAGAACGAAGTTCTTAAACTCAGTCCCTTGATCACTTCTAATAATCTTAACCTTGTGATCAATTTGATTTTCTATTTTAAGAATAAAAGATTTTAAAGTTTCAGCAGTTTCATCTTTACTTCTTAAAAAGAATACCCATGTAAATCTTGTAAAATCATCAACGATCACAAGGCAGTATGATTTCCTTCCAATGCTCATTATACTTGTGGGACCAAAAAGATCCATGTGCAATAAGTGTAATGGAGTAGTGATAGAGTTACACATTTGGATTTATGAGATGATCTGTGTTGTTTCCCTTTCAGGCATGCAACACAGTTATCTTTGCAGAAAAATTCCTTTTAGGCAAACCATGTACCAAGTTATTTTTAGACAATTTATTCATGTTTTAAAATTCACATGACACATGCGTTATGCCATAGTGTTGACTCATCACTATCAGCTTTGGAAAGAAAGCATGATACTTCACCCATAGGAGAAGCATTGTTCATATCCAGCTTGTACATATCCCCTTTCCTGGGAGATCTGAGAAGCACCAATTCCGGAGGAATTGTCATCCCTGGTCTGAGGATAATGCACTCATGTTCTGTGAAAAGCATTTGATGCTTCTGGTCACAGAATTGAGAAACACTTAACAGATTGTGTTCAAGCTGTTTGACAAAGTGAACTTTGTCAATGTTTATTCTGCCATTGGATATACTTCCTCTGCCAGAAATATATCCTCCGGCCTCACCTCCAAATTGGACAGGCCCTCCATCAAAGTTCTGGAATTGTTGAAGGAGAGATCTGTTCCCTGTCATGTGCCTGGAGCATCCACTATCTACAATCCAGATATTGTGTTCTTGTCAAATGGATGTCCCTGCACATAAGATGAGATGGTTAGTTTTGTTTGGAAGCCCAAGCCTTGCAGGTCTCGGGCTCTTCCAAAGATAGTGACATAATTAACCAAAAGATATGCAATGGGGTTCAATAGAGGTCATTGTTGAAGAAGAGGTTTGGGCTGCAGTCTTCCTTGATCTTCCAATCCATCTTGGTTGATCTTTGAGGATGCGCTTGTTGAAGCTTTTGCAGCATGGTCTTCTTCCGAAGCTTCTCTCTTTTCGGAAGAAGCCTTCACCACCTTTTCTTCCGAAGTAGTCTTCTTCTGAGATGGTTTCAAGGGAGCCTTCTTGTTCTTCCGAACCTTAGAAGGTTTGGCTTCCGAAGCCATTTTCCCTTCGGAAGAAGCAGTTTCTTCCGAAAGCAACTTGGCTTCCGAGACCAACTTTCCCTTTTTCATCATTTGGACCTTTTGAAGTGGTCCAACTGAGAAACCTTCTCTGACTACTTCTTTCTAACATTATTTGCATAATGTGTGCTTGCTGGATTGTAGTAACAATCTTTAGCCATGTGGTTGTGCAGACCACACATTATGCATGCAATGTTAGTCTTCTGGGAACTTGCAGGTTGCTGTTTCTTGGGTTTCTTCTCTTCATCAGCAACTTTCCCTTTCAACTTCTGATCCTTCAGTAGGACAGGAGTGCTGGTACTACACTCCTTTCCTGAATCAGGAGTACCTACCACTTGAAATCCGGCAGAAATGAAGACACCCTTTGCTTAGGGTCAAACTTAAGCTTGGACTCTGCAACCTTCTTAGCAGTCCTTCTAGCAGCTTTAGCTCTGCTCTTCTTGCCTGGTGGTCAGGATTTGGTCATCACAGGTGGAGATGGGTGTATCCTCCTGTTTCTCCCTGTGGAGCCACTATTTTTGCTTCATCCTCTAGTTCCAATGGAGAAGGGTCAGCAGTTGGAACCTCTTGCTCTTCAGTACCACATCTAGGTAGTCTAATAGACTCATAAGAGTGTGGTGGAGCTATTTCACTGGTTCCCAACCCTTCTTTGTTTTGATAAAACATTTTGGAATGAGAGGTTGATGCAAGAATAGTTTGGAAGCTTTGCTCAGCAATAGCTTGCTTCCTGGCCTGAGCCTCAGCTGTGACTAACTGGGCTTGAACTTCAGAAAGTTTGGAGATCAGATCTTTGATTTGAGTCTTGTAGTAGTCTTTTCATGTTTAAAAGAGACACAGTTTTCTCTAACTCATCAATTTTCTTTTGATAGTCAGATTCAGCTCTTTTAAAGTCAGATTTTAGCACATTTAAAGACTCAACCTCAGATCTGATTTCCGAAATGTAATCCTTATACAATTTAACTTTAGCAATACAGGCAGCAGTACAAAGATGTTCATATACCTGATCATCATCTGTTCCGGCCATGAGTGCTTGAGCGGGAGTCACATCCTGTACCATGAAGCTCCAGTCAACTTCTTGAGCAACAGCAGCTGTTTCAGTTGACTTTTCTTCATGCTTGGGGCAGTGGGATGTGTGGAGGCCTGTGGGGTTCCGGGTTGTTTTGGGAGCCTTGCATTCCCTAGCAAAGTGACCAAGTTGGGTTGCAGTTGTAGCACCTTGCTTTGTTCTTATCAAACCCCAAACTTGCTGTTGACTGGGTTTTGAGGGAATTGCCTTCCAGTTCTCTGAAGAACTTCTTCGCTCTGTAAGTTAAAAGAGCCATCTGCTGGACAATGTCCATGTACTCCACATCATCTGGACTGAAGCACTCAAGATCATCAAAGCAGTATTGAAAATCACCAGAGTGTCCACTTCCAGAGACAAAGGCACAACCGTCCTGAAAGGAGTTGTGTTGAACCTTTTGAGACTTTGGAGTCTCAGGTAGAGTAATGAAGGGTCCAGTATGTGAGTTTCAGGTAGCATAGCAAGGGATGCTGTGGTTCTATGCTTTCCCTTTCAACCACATGAAGGGCTGAACTCAGTTGGTTATTGGAGTGATCAGAGGAGTTCTGCATGTTCATCTCCATCTGAAATGCACTTAGGATACCATACACTCTGTAAGAGAAAGAGTCTTAAGGTCCGAAGTTCTCTTGATGACAACACAGTAGTGAGTCCATAGTTTAGGAAGAGAAGACATGAACTTCCTAACTATGTCTCTGTTCTCAAGAGCTACTCCAATATCCGCCAGAGTATCTACTAGCTCAACATACCTGAAGTATTGTTGAGTCAAGGTCTCACCAGCCTTGAAAGTAAAGTTCTCAAACTGCTGCTTCAAGAGATATTTCTTGTTCTCTTGAGTTTCCTTGGATCCCTCATACATCAACTTCAATGCTTCCCATAAATCTTTAGCAGTCTTGCACTTCTTGAAGCGTCTGTAGACGGAGTTGGGAAGAGCAGTTGGAGACAAGTCATAGCCCTTTGATCTAGCTCTATTCTCTTTCTATCTTCCTCTGAGTAATCATCAACATCTTTTGGAATGATGCGATTACCAGTGGCAGATGTAGTGCTGGTATGAAAGGACCATTGACAATGGAGTCCCACATCCTTGAATCTTGACACTTGATGAAGCCTTCCATCCTGATACACCATGTGTCAAAGTCTTCAGGGGTGATCATGGGGGACTTGGTCAAGGTACCAGTTTCCATATCAGCCTTGGAGAGAGCAGCCATTTGAGTGAGTGGATTGTAGTGAGGAGTGAAAAACAGGTTGATTAGGATGGTAAGATCTCACAATCAAGAGCCTGGAGCTCTGATACCAATTGCAGGAGCGATTTAGGGTGGTTTCTCTCTCAACTCACTCGTGAATCAACACTCGGCAAGCAGTCTTTAGGAAGAGTTGATCACAATATAACAAGTAACAAGCAGTAAGAAAATTAACACAGCAAGTAATTTTCAAGGTACTTTTATATATTGCTTCTCAACTCAAAGGATTACAAGACACTTGGACTCAAAATCGCTTTTCTAAAGAGTTACAGGGAGAAGATATATATAATACTACCTACAGCCGGGAATACTTTGATTCCAGCTGGACACCTCTAACCTTATATCTATACTACAAGACTCTAGGTGAGGTCTTTCAGACATTTTGCCTGAGAGTGGGTAGTCAGGACATGTCCCTGACTTACCCATGCTGCCAACTAAAGTTGGTAACATGTACTATCATCAAAAGGTGAGCAGTAGAATAAAGTATGGTCAACAACATGGCTTTCGAGAAAAACCCATGCTGTGTCAGAGGTCCGCATGCGGACTGACAAGGACCATACTTTTATCTGCTGGACATAGCAATGTCTTCCGAAGGATAAAGTGCTTCGGAAGAACAACTTCTTCCGAAGGCACTTATACTTCGGAGAGACTGCTTCTTCCGAAGCTTGGAATCTTCTTGTCTTCGGAAGCAGACTTTGTCTTCAGCTCTTTCATCAGACTTTGTCTTCGGAAGCTTTCAGACTTTGTCTTCAGCTCTTCATCAGACTTTGTCTTCGGAAGCTGTTTTCAGCTGTTGTTCCTTAGACTCTCGGAAGATCTCTGCTTGACTTCGGAAGCCCTTTGATGTAGTACCAAAAGTGACTATGAAGTGAATTTGGTTGCACCAGCCTTATCATGATCTAACAATTCCTTTGATTAAGGAAGATAAAACTCTCTGTATATACGGTGACAGACCAAATGGTATTATGAAATTGATTTCCTGTGAAAAAGCACAAAAATACTTAAATAAGAAATGTTTAGCTTTCTTAGCTCATATAGTTGATGCAAAGCTTGATAAAGGGAATTGGAAAGTGTTCCTATTATTAATGAATACTCTGATGTTTTTCCTGATGAATTACCTGGATTACCACCCCCTCGTCAAGTAGAGTTTAAAACGAATTAATACCAGGAACAACCCCTATTGATAAAGCACCATATCGTTTAGCACCAACTGAAATGAAGGAACTCATGACCCAATTACAAGAACTATTAGATAAAGGATTTATACGTCCTAGTGTATCACCTTGGGGAGCACCAGTTCTATTTGTCAAAAAGAAATATGGAACTTTTAGGATGTGTATTGATTATAGAGAACTCAATAAGGTTACTATAAAAAATAGATATCATCTTCCTAGGATTGATGATTTATTTGATCAATTGCAAGGATCTCGTTATTTTTTAAAATAGATATAAGATCTGGATATCATCAGTTAAGAATACAGGATGACGATATATCAAAAACTGCATTCAGAACTAGGTATGGACACTATGAATTTCTTGTAATGCCATTTGGATTAACCAATGCTCCAGTGGTGTTTATGGATTTAATGAATAGAGTGTGCAAACCCTATTTTGATAAATTCGTTATAGTCTTCATAGATGATATACTGATTTACTCTAAGAATAAGGAAGACCACAAACAACACCTGAGGTTAACTTTGGGATTACTACGAAAGAAAAAGTTGTATGCAAAATTCTCAAAATGTGAATTTTGGAAAAGAGAAGTACAGTTCCTAGGACATATAGTTAATCATAATGGGATTCAAGTTGATCCAGCAAAGATTGAAGCAGTCAAGAAATGGGAAGTTCCAAAAACCCCAACTGAAATACGACAATTCTTAGGTTTAGCAGGATATTACCGAAGATTTATAGAAAATTTTTCAAGAATAGCTCAGCCTTTGACAGAATTGACCCAAAAAAATAGAAGATATATATAGGAAGAAAAACAATATGAACCTTTTGAACTCCTCAAAAATAAGTTGTGTAGTGCACCCGTTTTAGCTTTGCCAGAAGGAACAGATAACTTTATAGTATATTGTGATGCATCACGTTAAGGTTTTGGATGTGTTTTAATGCAAAAGGATAAAGTAATAGCATATGCATCCAGACAACTTAGGGGTAGTGAAAATAATTATACCACCACAATCTAGAATTAGGAGCGGTAGTATTTGCACTAAATATTTGGAGACATTATCTATATGGGACTAAGTGTATAATATATACGGATTAAAAGTCTGCAACACATCTTTGATCAGAAGATGTTAAATATGAGGCAGAGAAGATGGGTAGAATTATTAAGTGATTACGACTATGAAATCAAGTATCATCCTGGTAAAGCAAATGTAGTTGCTGATGCTCTAAGTAGGAAAGAAAGAATTAAGCCATTACGAGTACGTGCTATGAGAATGGACTACATTCAGAATTGTTAAGACAAATCCAGGAAGCCCAACAAGAAGATGTGTTAAAACTAAAAGGACAATTAAAGGACATGAAAGAAGAAACAGATGGAATTCTGAGATTTAAAGGAAGAATTGGGTACCTGACAATAGCATGATTAGAACAATTGTCCTATAAGAAGCTCATAAGTCAAAATATTCTGTACATCCAGGAAAAATAAAATGTACAAGGATCTGAAAAGCCAATACTGGTGGCCAGGCATGAAAAGATCAGTCGGAGAATTTGTGGAACAATGTGATATTTGTTCAAGAATAAAGGCTGAATATCAAAAACCTTCAGGATACCTACAGCAACCAGAGATTGCAGAATGGAAACGGGATCAAATTACAATGGACTTCATAACTAAACTACCAAGAACCAGAAATGGATACGACATAATTTGGGTTATAGTAGATAGATTGACTAAGTCAACTCATTTCTTACCCATACGAGAAGATTATAAGATTGAGAGACTAGCAAGAATTTACATAAAAGAGATCGTGTCCAGACATGGAATACCTGTATCCATTATATCAGATAGAGATAGTAGATTTACTTCCAGATTCTGGCAGACATTACAAAAAGCCTTAGGAACCCAAGTGAATTTAAGTACAGCCTATCGTCCACAGACTGATGGACAGAGTGAGAGAACAATACAAACCCTAGAAGATATGTTAAGAGCTTGTGCTATAGATTTTGGTGGAATTGGGACAGGCACTTACCATTAATAGAATTTTCATACAATAAGAGTTATCACTCTAGTATTGGGTTAGCTCCATTTGAAGCTTTATACGGAAGAAAGTGTAGATCACCTTTTTGTTGGAATGAAATAGGTGATAGACAACTCACAGGTCCTGAATTAATCCAAGAAACCACGGACAAGATCACTGAAATTAAAAATAGATTGAAAGCAGCTCGTGATCGATAGAAAGTTATGCAGACAATCAAAGAAAACTATTGGAATTTCAAGTTGGAGATGGGTTTATCTAAAGATATCTCCATCAAAAGGAATCTTCTGGTTTGGAAAAACAAGTAAACTAAACCCTAGGTATGTTGGTCCGTTTAAAATCATTGATAGAATTGGCCCCATGGCGTATAAGTGGAATTACCTCAAGAATTAAATGAAGTACATAACACTTTTCATGTGTCCAACCTCAAGAAATGTCTAACCAATGAAACCTTAGGGTACCAATTCAAGAAGTCAAAGTAGATAGGAAACTTCATTTTGTGGAAGAACCAGTAGCCATTGTAGGAAAAGAAGTAAAGCAGTTAAGAAGGAATAGAATCCCTATAGTGAAAGTTAAGTGGAATGCAAATAGAGGACCAGAATACACATGGGAAAGATAAGATGAGATCAAGAAAAAATACCCCCACTTATTCAGAGGTAATGATCAATTAAATTTTTCTGAAATTTAAGAAATCACAAGGAATTTCGGGACGAAATTCTTTTAACAGGGGGAGAATGTGACAACCCTAAAAATAAATAAACAATTTTATATTACGACTAAATGTCTTATGAAAATTTATTAGTAAAATTAGTTCATGAATGTCATATGTATACATGTTGCATACATGTATATATAGAATTTATGTATGCATGTTTGCATGCATGTAACATATATAAATTTACATGTACATACATGTATATATATGAAATTTACATATGCATGTTTACATGCATGTATAGAATTTAAGCATTTCATGTTTATATTTTCGCATGTACATATATACTCTCTACTTATGCATGCATATAATATATATATTTTGCGTGCATGTACATATACATGATTTAAAGTAATGGTTATCTATAAAACTAAACATGTGTGATATGTATAAAATAATATGGTAACCTAACAAAATATCACAACACAAAGTTGACATCAAAACAAAACAAAGTAAAACTAAAACATTCAAAACATTAACTTAAAGTATCAAACTCGAGTATTAAGATAACATAACATCTAAACCTTTCGGTTGAAAGACTAATCAAGCCATTAAGCACCAAAACCGACACAAACCTACCTCAAACTCTCAGTTCATTGAAACAATTAAACACCCGATTAAAAATAGGATTGCAATGATAACAATGGTGACTTGCTAGCTTCTTTACTCGCCACCTATCTTCATCTTGACACCAAGCCCAAGCTAAGGACTCCACCTAGCACCTACATGCCAACTAATGCTACCTATACTACTAGACCTAATCATCACCTCCATATTATATCTACCTCTCAGCCAAACACTCCCATAGCACATCATTTCGTCTCTTGAACACCACAAACCAATCACATACACTCTCGGCTCTACACAAAACCGCGAGCACCACCACCATTTTTCTCTAGTCATCGGGTTCCTTGGGACACCTCATACAACCAACAACAACCACATACCACAACCATCTCCAACATCACCCCCGTAACCCAACACTACCACCATCACCCGTAACCAACACCATCATCATCCATCCACCACTTTGCTTTCTCTACCTCTCGGTTTACAAGCAAGACAAGCATCCAAGAACTCAAGACACCCTCCTCTTCTCATTTTACAAGGTTAAAAGTCTTTCTAAGTATTTAAAAATACCAAAAGGTTACATATGTGTTATAAACACATATATAAATTAGTTTTGGTACATATACACCAAAACTAATCAAGAGGTCTTGAAAACATTAAATTTCATCAAATTACAGTAATAAAATTTGAAATCTTGTGACAAAAAGAATATTTTGGAATTTAATGGAAATTAATCTTGAAATATTAAGAAAAATCTAGTAAAAATACTAAATAAATTGTGATTGTGGGAATAAATATTGGAAAATATTTAGAAAATATTAACTCATTATTCTATGAATTTTAGTAAAAATATATTAAGTAAAATAATTTATACAAATTATTTAAAATAAAGAAAATACTCAAAATACAAATAATTCGGGAAAATTCTGGAAAACAAATCACAGAATGACTCTTTTGAGATATAAAAGCTCCAGGAATTATTTGTATTTGTTTCTTTATTATGTTTGAAAAATGAATTTTTAAGTGATCCGTAGTAGAAAAATCTAACTAAATACTTAACTAGTACCATAGATCGTAAAAAATTCACTGAAGCTATGATAAATCAGATTCAATAGATGGTAAGTTTTATAATTTTGGAATTATATAACTATTTTTAATATATTTTGAGAATATTATAGGAATTACAGAAAACAATCTGTTGTGAATTGGACATCATAAATTTTATGGGATAATATAAACTATTGAAATAATGTTCTGTAAATTTTTGGGAATTTTTTGATAGCAGTAGCTATTTTTTGTGATTTATGGAGATTTAAAATAATTATAACAATTTATATATAGTAAAGTGAAAATTGAGAATTTTATGGTGATGTTAACTAATTATTTTACAGCTAAATTTCCGAAACTTGTTATATTTGAAGTTCTAAAAATTTTAAAGAAATTTTTATCTAACTTATGAATTATTTTGTAGGTTACAATTTGGAGAAACGGTGAGACTCATAGCCCCATTTTGATATTTTGTAAAGTTTTGGGGGAAAAATATACTGATTATGTTGATTATTATTTTTAAAAATATTTAAGACTTACTGTCATTTGTGATACAACCATTAATTCGAATGTGGAACCGTCTGATAATATTAGTAGCGCTACTTAGGAGAATATTTGCACCAACAGGATGAGTTTTTTGATGCTATTTTCCTGCACCTGTCAAATGAGGGTTGAGATGTAATATTATATGATCTTGTGAATTATTTCGTGACAGTATGATTATGTGTGTGAGTAGGTTTGGTTGTAATTGGTGCATCAATAAAATGTTTTGTCTTGATATAAACCTATGATCTCACCAACTTTATGTTGACTATTTGAGTATGCTTTTTTAAGTGAAAATGACTAATAATATAGACTTTTCCTTTGATGTTTACAATGGATGGGGTGAAGTTACGGGACGAGTATGTGTTAGTCTAACAGTTAATATCTACGATGGCAGCGTGATAGTGGATGCGCATTTTTATCGTACCTGAAGATGTTAGCTAAATAATATGTTGTAATAAGGGTTATATCAATTTTGACTTATATATAATGATGTAATCCAAATTATGATATATATATATATATTATATATATATATATATATATATATGAAGTATGTGTTTTTATGTTTTCATATTATTGCGATTTAAATTTCTTGTAATCAATTGCGTTCTGAACAAACAATTCACATCCAATTATCGCTTCACGCTTCCGCTGGGATGTGACAGAACCCTAGACTATATGTTTTAATTATTTTCAAAGAAAGCAATAGTATAACTTTGCATGATTTCAATCTCAACCAAAACAGAAAAACCACTGATACATATACTATTACCTTCTTATACTTCTTTTATCTGCATTGACCTCTTAGTTAGTCTAAGTGTGGCCAATTTGAAAGAATGCAGTATGCTCTACATTCACTGTTACCCATATTCACTACTACCCGCATTGACCCATACTTAGCCAACTGAAAAGTTCACCCGCATTAAACCGAACCATCCGCATTGGTGAAATCCATCCCCACTAAGCCAAATCATCTGTATTAAACCAAATCATCCAACAAGCTCCATCTAAAATGAAGGAACTTATGACTCAACTGTAAGATCTACTCGACAAAAGTTTCATCAGGTCGAGCATCTCACATTAGGGTGCTTCGGTTTTGTTTATGAAAAAGAAAGAGGGGAGCACACAAATCTGCATTGATTATTAGGATTAACAAGCCCATAGTAAAGATTAAGTATCCTCTACCTAGGATTGATGACTTATTTGATCAGCTGCAAGGGGCAAGTTAGTTCTCACGATTTAACTTGAGGTCTAGATACCATCAACTGAAGGTGAAGGAACAAAACCTACCAAAACGTGTTATGGATATTATGAATTCTTTATGAAGTCATTTGGATTGAAAATGCAACTGCTGCATTTTTGGACTTGAAGGACCGGTGTGTTGTTCGATGTTGGATAAGTTAGTGATCGTGTTTATCGTCGACATCCTCATTTACTCAAAGAATGAAGGTGATCATGCTTGTCATATATGGGAGGTATTAGAAACCCTAAAGCAGAAGAAACTATATGCTAAAAAATTTAAGTGCACCGTACGGCTACGAGAGGTGCAATTTCTAGGTCATATGATCAATTCTAATGGAATTTTGGTAGGCCCAACAAAGATAGAAGTCGTTACTCAATGAGACTCTTTGAAGAAATCCTTGGCAATCCGAAGCTTCCTTAGATTAGTAGGTATTATTAGAGGTTTATTCAGGACTTCTCAAAGATTGCATTGTCATTGAAAAGTTAACCAAAAAGAGGTAATGTTTGAAAGGGGAAACACTCAAGAGGATGCGTTCCATGAACTAGTGCAAAAGATTGACTGAAGCACCTATTCTGACATTGCTCGATTGGAATGAAGATGTAGTGGTTTGCTTTGATGCCTCATACTTGGGGCTAGGATGTTTTTTAATGCAAATAAGAAAGGTAATAGCATATGCCTCTCGACAATTTAAAACTCATAATGTTAACAATCCTACTCATGATTTGAAACTAGCAGTGATTGTGTTCTCACTCAAAATATGAAGGTACTACTTATATGGTGCCAAATGTATCATCTTCACGGATCACAAAAGTTTGAAATACCTCTTTGAGCCAAAAGATTTAAACCTAAGGCAACGATGATGGTTGGAACTACTATAGGATTATGACTGCAAGATACATTGTCACTCGAGCAAAGGTAATGTGGTAGCCGAAACCCTAGGTTGCAAAGAAAGACATGAATCGATCCATGTGAGATCTTACAAGATTATTATAACACCGGATATCATGGAAAGAATAGGCCTGTAAGAGAACACTTATGGTGTCAAGACTAGAACGGGGCGATTATGGATTCCTTGTTATCAGAATCTTAGGATGAAAGTACCATATAAAACTCATAAGACCATATATTCAATTCATTCCGACACTACCAAGATGTATCAAGACCCGGAAAGAAGTATTGGCGGCCCGAGATGAGGGATGATGTAGTTTAGTATATGAACAAATGTTTAACAAGCATAAAAGTGAAAAGTGAACATTAAAAGCCATACGGTACAACCCAACCATTGTTTATACCCGAATAGAAATGGGAACACGTCACGATGGATTTCATAACCAAGTTTTCACGCACGTCTGAGTTTTATAATGCTATATGGTGATTGTTCATTGGCTAACCAAAAGTGTGTATTTCTTACCCATACAAGAGGCTTTTACATCGGAAAGCTTAGCCGAGTTGTTTATCAAGGAAATCATAGCCCGACACGGGGTACAGGTCTCTATAGTCTTGTATACGGATACATGATTTAGGCTAAAGTTTTGAAAGAGATTTCACGATGTAATGGGAACTAGATTACGTATCAGAACTGCTTATCACCCTCAGACCGACAGGCAATCAGAGAGAACAATACGGGCACTAGAAGATATGTTGCTAGCATGTATAATTGATTTTGGTGGTAATTGAGTTGACCACTTGCCACTTGCAGAGTTCTCTTGTAACAATACTTATCATGCGAGCATTGAGATACCTCCTTATGAGATGTTGTATGGAAGATGGTGTAGGACACCTTTATGCTTGGAGACATTTGTGAAAGAAAATTAGAAGGTTTGGAAGTGGTGGAAGCCACAACAGAAAAAATAGTAAAGATGAAAGCCTTCATGAAAGCCGCCAATGACAGACAAAAGTTTTATGCGAATAAACAGCGCAAGCCGATTGAGTTCAATGTTGGTGACAACGTTATGTTAAAAGTGTCACCATGAAAAGGAATCATACGTTTTCGAAAGCGGGAAAACTACAAAACATCTCTAGCAGTTCATTTTGCTTCATCTATTGTATCATGAGAGATAAACACATCCTCTTGAAACCTTGAAGGAGACTTGGAATCTATTTTAAAAGACTTGTGTTGAACACAAACCCTCAACCATAACCATTTTGTTAACCTGTTGCAATTAAGAATAGAGTTGAAGATTCAACACTATAAGTTTATGTTAATGGTACAACAAGTTGACTTTGTTAAAGTGCTCATTGAAGACGCCAGTTTAATTCAATATTATTAAATTAATTGCATTTTATAATTACTTTTCATTTAGTTTTATGTACGGTAATGTACTAACTTACTTCCTATAAACAACCAATATTATTAAATTAATTGCATTTTATAATTACTTTTCATTTAGTTTTATGTACGGTATCGTTAATAATATTTTATTATTACTTTTAATAAGAAACAACCCAAATTCCTAGACCCACCACCAAATTCCTATGCGTTTACTTTCGTCCATTTGAGAGATGCTCTTAAAAATATCAAAAAAATAAACGACCGGCTCACGTCAATGAACCTGAAAGGTTTCTTATTTTACCAGAGCAGACATCAATGCTTCTAGGACAGAAATGTCTTCACAAAATTCATGTTCATTTTGCACTCTAGGTTTCAACCTTCAACATAACAACACATGGTGGTTGTTATAAACAAGTAATTATGACCATGATACAACATGAATTTACAAAGCCAACCCGAAAGCTGAGGTTACAAAAAAGAAACAGAAAATTGAGATGCTCGCACGACCAAGCCTAACAGTACATGAACATGACCATATAGTATACAGAAGAATCGAATCATTTAAAACGTGTGCATATTCATTTCCATATCCAAACGACTTCCTCATGTTTTATAGTGATCAATTAACTTGCACCGCTTTTCATTATTTCCAGATGTGAGCACAAACCCTTTTTCCAGTTTGCTGCTACATTATGGATTCCAATTGGTCTACTTTCTTAGCTGTTTTAGAACTTGTATTTGACTTCTGGAGTGGCTTCAAGGCGGCCATAATGTCAGCAAACGTGGGCCGTAGTTTTGGATCGCTGTAACAAAAAGAAAATAGTCAGCTGAGATTGATTCTTATTGCCATAAAGTTCACATATAGTAGTCCACATAATTATCATACATATGTACATATGTGCATCTAACATCTGCATGTTTATGTGTAAAGAGTGCAATTACATTGCATGCAGAACTTTTAGAGGGGGCAATCTTGACCCTTTTACGCAAAATAGGTTTAGTTAGGTCATATTGTATCTCTTAAAGGTAAAAATGGAACATATCTAGAATGGATCGGGTTGAAAGTGGCTTACTGATGGTTGATTCAAACCTTCTAAATCCGTTTATTCAAATAAATATGTTATTATGCTAATAACTAGTTTTCTAGTAACAAAATAATCAGAAAAATTGCTTGTGGATATAAAAGAAAATAGCAATATTTGTTAAGAGATGTTAAAAAAGAAGCAGAATATTGGTTTAAAAGAGCAAAGACTGACGTTTGCCAACATTTTTAATGATGTCTGCAATGACGGGGTCCATGTCATCTGGAATATCAAGACGACGATGTTGAAACCCAACTGCACCAACAACTTGCATTGGGTTCATTCCACCCCATGGTTGCTGCAACGTGCAAAGCTCCCATAAACCACACCAAAGCTATACACATCGCTCCTACGAACCACGATATAAAATTAATCTTATGGCATCAAAAACTCCTATTGTATTTCTTATTCTATGTATGAAAGGAAAATACTAACTTCTCATCTGATGGTTCGTTTCTTAGGACTTCTGGAGCCATCCACTCTGCCTGAAAAGCATAACAGAATTATCAATAATAGTTGATATATAGAGGAAAGAGGGCGGGCCTTGGCGCAGCGGTAAAAGTTGTTCCTAAGGGACCGAAGGTCTCAGGTTCGATCCGTGGAAACGGCCTCCCCACAAAATGTGGGGGAAAGACCGCGTACATCTTCCCTTAAATGGGACGGACCCTCCCTGGACCCTGCGAAAACGCGGGAGCTCTTTGCAGCACCAGTTGATATATAGAGGAAGTGGCAGTCTCGGCCCATGGGCTTATGAATAGGTCAATCTGGATTATGTTTCATCTCTAACAGCTAAAATCAAAATAACTAGCTAGTATACTCGAATGATTAGGTGGTCTCAGAACATTCAAAGTGTATTTCTAAAGCATTTAACGTACCAACTTATTTTGTACAAAATGTTATATCTGACATTAAATATTTCAAAAGACTAGTTTTGTTTGGGGAAAAGTTGCTTTGAGTCTACCTGTTTTGATCTGCCCCACAATTTACCGCTTTTGACCTGTTACCCAACCCACCCATTTTGCCACATTAGATTTTCTTGATGCCATATACTAGATAACACTTACTGTTCCTGCAGTAGATCTTGAAGAAATAAAAGTGCTGTTCTTCATTCTTGACAAGCCAAAATCACAAACCTGCACATAAAATATCAGCCACAATAAATGTTTTCAAATGCATTGCCATAATTGTTCTGAAATTCTAGGGTTAAGAGGTTGGTATGCCACCTTCACAACCCAGTTCTTATCAACAAGTAGATTTGGAGACTTTAAATCACGGTGAACTATAACAGGTGTGCAGTTATGCAAATAGTTCATACCACGAGCCTGAAATTTCAGTTTCAAAACAACAATTAGGTACATTCTATTATAAGAAATGAAATCTCAAAATAGGAATCAAACTAGTAATAAGCTTAAAGGTTAATAAGGGGTGTAGGCGTTGGGATGTGCATGTTCAGAGTGCTCACTGCTATTTCAAATCAGAAAAAGATATTCTGTTGCCTAAAGCTACTGATAGTTAGGCAATTTCACATTTATCTCAATAATCAGTTTTCTTACAACACCACCTTACCTGATTACCCAAATCTGATAATCAGAAAAGCGGAACCATAATCAGTTTACCCAAATACTCAAAACGGATTATGGAAGCTTTAAATAACAATAATGAGTTTAAATGCATATGAAAAAATCCCCTAAAAGAGAGCATACAGTATCCAGAGCCATCCTCAAGCGCCTTCGAATATCTAGCTGGTTGTTGGGGCGGTGGAGTAATTTATATAACTACCTCTGCACAAGATAAAATATGCTTCAGCATTCCATATAAAAGAAAGAATAATATGTGAAAACTTTCAACTACAGTTAAAAGATCCCACAAAAATGGACACTTGGTCAACTTTTACTCCTATATTCAATAAATGCGAGTGAAATACCCAAAAACTCACACATGCATCATAAAGAAGTATGGTTAAAACAACAAAAAAAACATATAATACCAGTGACAGGCCAAGAAGGGCCTAGCAGATAGAGGTGCACAAGCCAATGCCAAAAGCCTGTGCCTAAATGGTTTGAAAGAGCCTCACTCAAAATATGCTCAGGCCATAACCAAATTATAGGCCTCTAGAGACCCGAATGGTGGGCTTTTTTATTTTTGATATTTTAAGTATTAATATAACATTGTCTATATATATTCATTTGAACTCATAAAAAGTAATTTAACTAAACGATTTAATAAAATCAAGTATAATACTAAAATTTGTAAAAAGGGCCTCAAATAAGCGCTTTTTTAGATAATCTGGTAGAAATTACAGATAAAAAACTAGAGATAAGCGATTAACATCAAAGTAGTTTCATCTTTATCTTTTTACAAAAAGCTGTCTCATAATAAAAAAGGCCTAATTATATGATACATATTAATTTATGAAAAATAGCTTGTTCAAGATCTGAAATGTTCTCTTTTTCATTTACATTCTTTTATAAGAAACAATGTTACAAATAAACTAACTTACATAAAAATACAATACACAAAGGAGATATGTTATATGATTTATAATAAGGACCAGGATATTCTTTTAAGAAAGCCCATGCATATGAGATTTGGGCTTTTTTGGGCTCAACAAGGCCTGGCCCTAGCTGGCTGATGACTAACTTTGGGCCCGTTTAGGCATTTTAGGCCGGATCTGCCTTAGGCTTAGCCGGTTTGTGTACCTCTACTACCAGTTACAATCATTTCGTCCAACTTGTGTTTGATTACGTGTTATATATACAAGGCGCGTTCAATACAACTTAATGTTAAATAGAGAACAGCATAAGCACTTGTAATAGTGTTGACAAGAGATAATGGGACTATGTGAGAGAGAAAGAGAGTGAATTATACGATTACATTACCTCCTTATGTATCACAACTACAACAATAGGGTACAAGTGTAATGTTGTTCTCACGACGCTCTACTTAAAATTGATCTATACAGAATGACTGCTATATATAAAGATATTATGATATTATGATTAATTGGATAAACACCCTTCAAGTGAGGAAAGATAGATACAAACATGTTGTGTGACATGCATACCTGGGAAGAAATTCGGTAACAATTGATAGATGTGGTGCACGTGTGACAGCCCCCATGAAGAGTACAACATTTGGATGCCTAACTCTTTTCATGATCCTGACCTTGTAATCCAAAATATTAAAAAAATAATTGGTTAGAACAAGGACAAGGATAAAATAATAGAGTGATACAAAAATGGTCCTTACACATAGATAATATAATTTATCTAATAATATGTCTTTACTTAAAGGTATTTTTATGTGTTTGTATCCTTTGAACTAATTATCAGATTTAAGCCACAATAATTAGTTTAGAGTGTTTGGCTAAAACTGATCATGATACAACTTTAATTAATCAGGATCACACTAATCAGATGGGAAGAGCAAATTGCTTTGAAGAAAAACGTAAAGTTACCCAATTAACATCTCCAACTGTAACCATGAATTTCTTATTATGTGATTCATACTCTACAGGACATCATTTTACATATGCACATCTCAAACACCCCCTAAAAATACAGGTATATTTAGAAAATCTGTTGTGATGGTGTAAATATCAAATGAACTTTAATTCTATATTCATAAACCATTAGATTAGGTGGGTTTTAGGAGAAAAGAACATACCTCACTTCTAAATTCCTCAAGGGATTCTGTAGTTATTTCTTGGTCTAGGAACTTTTTAACAGCAACATCCTAGAAAATGAAAACAGGAATAATAATACATATGGATCCCATTAGATCAACAAATATTCCAACATCAGTACAGTTAAAATCACCAGTCAGTAAGAAATGGTAATAAGAATGGCACACAATGACCAAAAGTATCTATTAAATATATGTAGAAAAGTATATTCAACTAAACTAAACCAGGTATAAAAAGGAACTCACAGTTCCATGCCAGTCACCACGGTATACCTCGCCATAGGATCCTGCAGCAAATTAAAGATATAAATTGGTTTAATTACTTTTTATGTATAGTAAATTAAATTATTAGTAAGCAAACCACTATAGTTTCAAATTTTGCTTACCTACATGCTTGAACAATTACATTAATTTTGACCAATTTGAGCCAAGAGAGTTGGATTGATTTGAAAGTGATTATGTCGACATAAAGAAGTAGAATTGAAATAATGGTTTAGATATTAACATTCATTTTTTAAATTGTTTTTTGAATTGTTTGTCTTGGCCATAACTGACCATTTATTTTAATTCAATTAAAAAAAAGTTGCAACTTGTATCATTGTAAGAGTGCATGTGAAGGATAAACTTTACCATGAAATATTAGTGACCATTATCTACTTTGACTAAGGGTATAATAGGCCAGAAATGTTCAACCATTCAATTATGAGTTTTGAATTATGTTCGTTACAAATGGATCATACAAGTTGAACAGGTTGAAAGTCACCCAAAGTGTATTGTTGATGCATACAACCTCCTAAATCGCTTTATTCAGGCAATTATATTATTTTGTAATAACATATATTTATAAACAAGATTTAATGCATCAATTATTTATTTAAAATATCTCAGAATTGGACAGAAGGTGGATGTGAGTACCCAACGTGACCTATTTCGACCTGCACCAAAAAGTACCCGTTTTAGCCCAAACTCGTTTTGGTTTGTTACACAACCCGCCCATTTTGCCACCACTACAAGAGACCAATAATATTAAGCATGAATAACATTGAAAAATAACAAGTTAACAAAGTACCCAATCCGATGCGTTCACCCAAAGTGATATCCTCCCATGCTATTTCACAATCTGCTACATCTTCAAGGGATACTTCAGATGTTGTGCTTTCATTACCTGTTGACCTATCTGATATTCTCTCTCCTTCTTGACCAATCTCATGTTGTCCTGTATCTTCATCCTTTCTTGGAGAAGAATCCAAAACATTCAAATTTTCATTTTGTGAATTACCAGATATTGCAGTTGTTGTTGCCACCATAACTGCCGCTGTCACAGTGGCTGCAGCTGCAACTGGTAGTTGTATATTTTGGTCTGTTATCGTTTTGGTGGCAGCCACCACCATGGAGGAAGCAACTGCGGCGGCAGCAGCAGCAGCTGCCGCTGCAGGAACATTGTTCATGTATTGCACAGGATTTACTTCAGGTTGTGAAGAAGCTTTTGCTGGATGTGGCAATGGAGGTAAGAAAAGAGGTTGATTTGGATGGTCTTGACTTTGACTTTGACTTTGACTTTCTGTAGTGCTTTTTGGTAACTCCTCTTCATAAACTTGGGTAAAGAGATCTGGAGGAGCAACAACACCACTTTCTAGTAACACATCGTGTAATTTTTGGGCTAATTGAGGTTTTCTTTTGCAGCTTCCATCATGTATTGCGAAACATCTTTTACCTTCATTTTACGTACTGCAGGGGAACTTACGCCTTCGGTCCATGAAGGGGACCTTGCATGAATGTGTTGTGAATGTACCATTTTGTCCTTCTGGACTTTTGGTGGTAAAGATTTCTTGGGTTCTGACGCAGATTTGACTGGTTGCTGTGATAAACCTGATGAATTCGTGTTGTCATTTTCTTCCATGTAATCTATAGATGAAGTGGTAAAGTTACTTGTGGAGGAAGCTAAATAATAAGAAGAATCTTCATCCCGGGACCATGGACTTGATGATAAAGATTCATCATAATCTAAATTGAATCCTCCTGCTGTATCATATGGAATCAGAGTTCCGGGATCTGCCATTATGTCAACAATATATTCCCTGGCATTTGCATATACTATGTTGTTACTTAAAATAGTAGAGAAAGCCAATTATTAAAATTAGCTGAAAGGGTAATGGTCACACGGGTTGAAAAAAGTAGCACAAGGTCTACTTTTAGCATACAACCTCCTAAAATTCAATGTTTAGATCATTATTGTAATATATTGATTTTGTAATCACAATAAACACATTAGTTATATACCAAAAATGGGGCAAAAAATAGTTTGATGGTCAATCCAACTTGACCTTGCCTGCTCTAATCAATCCACCCATACATAAAGTGACACTTAATATGACCAATTTTGCCACCTCTAGCTAATAGTGCTCTCCGTGCAACTACAGTAAGTTGCAACAATTCTAGAGAACTTAACCAAGTATGGATATAATTGTATCTATATGAAAAGGGAGAAATTCCCAAATGCATATACAGTTAAATGGGGCACAACTTTGCAGATAACATGATCTACAAGTAATTGAACTGTAAAATTTATGGAGACATGTAGATAACGGGTTTTTTTTTCCCTTGTATGTAATTTTTCTTAATCACCCAAAAAGACCCATGGACCAAAAATTTTAAGAAATGAGAAACCTATAAAAATCAATCTACGGGTCTATGTTACATAACATCCTATTCTCCAAGCACCACTTACGATTTAGAACATTCACCAAACATGGTTAACTTGCTTAAGGTGGAAACAAATGTCTATTTAAGGGGTTTTTATGAACATAATCAGGGGTAGACAATGTGGTCCACAAGAGATTGTGTATTTGAGAAGTTATATATACTTTCTCCCAACATCAAATTTGTTGATTCAATTTGGGTAAAAGTACTCACAAGTTTTCAAATACCATTTGGGCAGAGAATACAATATTCAAAAGTCTTTATAATTGCCAAATACAAAATCACAGAAAATTGTTTACATATCAAGGAAATTGTTTACAGTATGCTAAATGTCTTCAATATTTGCCAAATAAGATTTTCCACAGAACTTCTGGTTTACAAAACTTTTAGGCATATGTGTTCACTATTTGTCAAAACAAGTCTTTTACTATTTTTACAAGGATGGTTATTTTAATTCCATGAACGATATATATTTCTTTTAGCATTTTGGCAAGTACAGGGGTGTGTTCAAACAAACTGCCAAGTATCGTCTACTGTTAAACTTGCATAAAATATGATAAAGATATGTATATAGCAGACACAACCAAAGATTGGTGAAAATGATAAAGGTATGGATCTCATACATGTCAAGTTGGACATGCTTGATGTATACACCTCAAGTTGAAAATGACAAAGGGATGTACATAGGCAAATGCGTCCATGATTTGTCAAAACGAGTCTTTTACTATTTTTATGAGGATGCTTATTTTAATTCCATGAAGGATATATTTTTCTTTACAATTTTGGAAAGTGCAGGGGTTGCTCAAACAAACTGCCAAGTATGGTCTTGTGGTAAAAGATGTGTACATTGACACAACCAAAGATTGGTAAAAATGATTAAGGTATGGATCTCATACATGTCAAGTTGGATATGTTTGATTTACAAACTTCAAGTTGAAAATGGTAAACAACCCCCCCCCCCCAAACACACAAAAAAAAAAAACCCTCCCCCCCCCCCCCCCCACCCACACAACCCCCCCCCCCTTTCCTCTCTTTTTTCCATTTTAATAATCAAAAACAAACAAACAAACAAACAAACCCAGTATATCTCACTCGAGAACAGGGTCCATTTTAATAATCAGTAAAGGGATAATGAAGTTGACATTGTCATTATAAATAATTAAGCGAAGAGCACAACCTTCCATCACCAAGTTTTATAAAGTTCATTGCAACATTGTTGGAACCCGTGTATTGCTTCCCTTTCACTAACCGGCAAGGGATGCCCACACTATCTGCCAAAACCTACAAAGAGAAGGTATGACATAAATCATGCTTCCAAACAAGAGTGGATGTAAGGATAATCATATATAATCAACTGGAAATAAAAGATCCTACAAGAGAGTGAATCAATCACAAACTATGAATTATGTTACAAATAGTACAACACTTCATGTCTGACATATACTCGTCACTTTTTAGAATAGATGTATAGTAGTCCAACAAGAAATTGAAAAGTCATGATGACAAACTTGTATGTATTTTTCATTTAAGTATCTAGTCCAAGATTTTCAGCCATGTTTTATACACTAACATAACCAAATTTTTTTAAGGATACACTAGCATAACTCATTTTAATATTTTTGTTCTTTTACACTACAATCGAAAAGTCATGTTTTGTAACTCAATTTCAACCCATCTATCTATGAATGAATCTAATGGGGTTATCTTATGTCTCTAATGGTCAAACAGATAAACTTAAGAAAGGAAATAAAGACAAACGAGTCGAACATGTTGAAAGTTGCCCATGGTGTACTTTTAATCCATAATACCTCCTAAATCATTTTAATTAAGCAATTGGATTATAGTTATGATTTAATAACGTTTGTAATCATATTTGGTAGTAATTATATAAATTATTAAACATCAAAAAAGTTGGACAAAAAGTGTTCAAGTCACATCAAGGCAACCCGACCTGCTTTGACCCATACATAGAATTACAAGTGTTGACCCAAGCCATATTTGACCCATTTCCCAACCCACTCGCCTCATCTACCTTTTAGGGCATCTGTAGGTTATATTTAGGCTAGCCACCAATTTTTTACTACATATTCTGCTTTAGTTAATATTATTCACACGTTTTCCATTTTTTCATGAACCTTAGAAAATTCCCCAAAATGTCTCTTCTCTCCTTATTTCCTTCAAAATGTCTCTCAAATAATTTCTTCTTAAAAATGTCCCCTCCAAACAAGGCGTCGACACCTCTTTAGACAGGGGGTGGCCGCCTGTATAGCGCGCCACTCAAAATCATATATGTGTCCCTTTATGGTGTCGGGCGCCTCCAGAGCGTGGATGGGCGCCTCCAGAGCGTGGATGGGCGCCTCCAGAGCACGGGCGGGCGCCTCCACAGAACACGTGTATGATTTTGAGTGGCTAGGCGCCCACACCCTGTTTAAGGAGGCGTCGGTGCGTTGTCTGGAAGGGACATTTTGAGAAGAAAATCTTGAGGGGGGCATTTTGAGGGAATTGAACTTAAAAGGGATATTTTGGGAATTTTCCCTTTTCTAAGTGGTGCAATCCAAACAACCATAGAATAGCCATTACAGCCAAAACCATATAATATTTGTCATAAAGAGAGGTATTGTACCCTTTTTGGCATGAATTTCAGAAGTATCCATATCCCATCCACATGCCCTAAGGCTGAAAATTTCAATTTCTCAATCATTGTGATATGCAATTAAAGGCATTGGATTTGTAAAAGTTAACTCTACCTTCAATATCTCTAACTTTAGAAATTATGCCACTTTAAGTCTGGAGTATTTTGTATTTTGATACTTTAGTTGTAGGTCCTTCTATAGTTATATGAACCTCTTTACTAATATGTCATGTTCTAGTCTAGTTTTGCTAATTTTTGTGTTTACATTGAAATAGACTTGCTACCTTTATGAACCCATTCATATTGTTGATCACAAGTACTTTCTTATGATTTTACTATATTTTTTTAATATGACTAGAATATTAAATTAACTATCATAATACACCCTTAACTAAATGTTATTGCTGAACACATTAGCAATTTTTGAAGCAAGCTTACACCTTTTATGACCTGTCATATTGTTCCTGATTTTTTAGGATGTGATATTACTTGCATTTAGTCTTTTCTTATTCAGAAAAAATACACATTATCATGTCTTATAGATGATCTCTTTGTCATATTAGATAGTATATTATTTTTCATGCTTCTTATCCAGAAATTACTTATCATTTCTACTTTGGCTCATGTACACACTAGAGAAAGTGCAAGAAATTCTATTCACTTCATTTTCCATATTTAAACACCCTGTAGAAAAACTGTCATACGTAAACAAGACATCCCATATGGATAGAAGTTAGAACAATAAAAAGTTAAGCGAGACAGTTTGTAACTAACCTTTTCACAATGATAAGTTGATATTCAGAAGTTATTGGGTCAGTCTAGTAGTCTACTACTTTAAGCTTGGGAAGATATTTTCATGTGTTCGTTTACTTTTAGAAGTGTTA
Organism: Flaveria linearis; assembly: GCA_024085815.1. NCBI lineage: Eukaryota > Viridiplantae > Streptophyta > Magnoliopsida > Asterales > Asteraceae > Flaveria > Flaveria linearis. The sequence goes on along the minus strand of JABSNV010000432.1, from coordinate 19,260 downwards.
AATCACTCAAACATGCAACAACAAGTTAAATCACTCAAACATGCAACAACAAAATACTAAGTAAGAACACATAAATACAAGGTAGATGAAAACTGAGAAGTAGAAGAATACCTTGAAGAGCAACGCTCGATGACGGGCCATTCCAATACTTAAAGAGCCAAGAGGCAAAACCATGCTTCCAATACTCTCCTTTAGTCTTGAGCTAAAATCTCTCCAGGCTATCAACATCTTTTCTGGATCTACAACAGGGCCCCCCATGTGATCAGAAACTAAAACTGCAAGTCTCTGAACCAAATTTTGACCAGCACCGCTAATAGATTCAGACATCAACTTCACAGCCATTTCCAGGGCCTTTTGTTCAAGCAATATAAGTTTAGAATCTGAAGCCTTATTGACGAGAACCGCTTCCCATGTAACATTATCTGACACAGGTGTTGCTTGTAAATCAAAAAGGTAGGCATCTTTGAAGACGTGGGCCCCGTCAACACCCCGTACAGATCATAGAACCCATCAAGAATCTTGTCATCATAGCTAAGAGCACTGAAATTCTGTGAAGTATGAGTGAGTCTAGGACATGAGAAAGGTTAGAACCCAATAAGCAAAAACAAAAAATTCAAAGCATGTGTACTGTAACACATGTAAGTCTGCTAGACTCATAAAATTTAGGGTAAAACAGTAAATATAAGACAACTATGGCAGTTCGGTATTGCCGTAATCAAGGTAAAAGCAATCATAGCAATTCCATGAATAAACTAGGTAACAAAACTTATATCCATAATTAGGTAACTTTGTAAATATGAAAAATGAGATATCAATTAGCATACTTGACTTGATAACCAATTAAGGTCAAACTAAGTATCCCATTTGTAGTTCTTAGTTTATCCTAGACCTTTGAAGTATATCACTGCGGTCCCATCACGTCCATATGTTAAAACAATTAAACCACAACATATAAGTTGGTTGGACTATATAGAGTATGAATTAAATGGGAATGACAAATTGAGCTTTTTTAAGGTGGGTTCCAAATATGTTGATATCTAAGGAGGAAAAAACACATATATGTCGATCCAAATATGGGAAGTTAGGTTATCAAAATGAAGTATTTGGAGCAAGGGTCGAACACCACTTGAGAGCCACTAATTTTTGCCTAAATCACACAGAGGAAGTTACAATCAAACTCAACATGCATTACTAATTGCAATTTAAATAAAACAAAAAGAAAAGGTATGATTAGTTTCCATAAGTAGAAACACTTCCTTTTTGCTTTAAACAGCAATGAAACATGCAGCAGATAAGTGTCCCACCAGGCTACCATATGGGAATTAGTTATTTCTGTCAACTTATAACCAAATGACTCAAGTAAGTAATGCCCAAATGACAACATACAAGAGTTAGTAAATGTATCATATCAGAAGCATATTATGGAAAACAACATGATTATGATGCAAACTGACATACTAAGAACTCAACTCACCCAATATCTATATGCAACAATTTCAGCAGGAGTATTCTCAGGAGGACAAGAAACCAAACTGATTTGCTTAACAGCTTCGATCTGAGCAGCTTCAGGATCTTCTCTTGCACTCAACTCCAAAGCCAATTGAATCTGATACTCTTCTTCTACCTCCGGATCCCTAGGGTTCCCAGACCCTGAATCGTAAACCCTCAATTCATCCATGGCAGCATCCAGTTGACTACTGGTGATCGAGTCAAACTCTTCGATTGACGGAGGGCTTGAACTCCTCTTACTCGTTACTGAATTAAGCCATCCTGTAATCGAAGACAAGGGTTTGTTGAGTTCAGAATGAGATTCTGAAATTGATACCGATCGTTCCGAGTTTGCATCTGATGACTGATTTGACCTGATGTGCAGCTTCTTCAGAAGGTTTTTCATACTTGATGATAAGCATCCAACAAAGTCAATGCAAACCGCTACATGAATTTAACAATTTAAGCAAACCCACCACCGATGAGAAGTGAGATCCAACAAAGCTAGATAGAAATTGGTTCAAAATCAAACAACAGATCGAATTAACAGAAGAACATCATTACATGAGCAGATTGAATTTGAGGGATGATGAATTCAATCATCAAAGTATGTGGATTTGGGAAAAAGAGAGGATTGATGGATGAATAAACAAGAAAAATGATGGAGAAAAGGGGATGTAGTGGGAGTAGGACACCAACAAAACGACGACCCACTTGAGGTGTTAGAATTTTTTTTTTTTTTTTTTTTTTGAAGATTAAGTTAGAAATTAGAAATGTTGATGCATAATAATAATAAAATACACTTTTTGTGACGTTTCTATATATGCACCAACAACCGTCGCTATTGGCTGGCGACAGGTTGGGAAAAGATTCACAAATGGAAACTAGTGTTATTTATCCGTGACGCGCGGCGTTGCGCGTCAAATAAACCGGATTTTTACTAAAAGTTGGCTCAGAACCGATAGCAGGTTGCGGCTGCAAACCAAAAATAGCTGCCATGCCAGGACAACCGACTTCAATCTCGGTGTATCATCATAGCCACAAAACAACCAAAATAATAGTCATGGAGGAATACATGACCTCGTCATCAACGTGTCTTCTAGCAGACACAAACCACCAAAATCAAACAATGGTCAAGTGAGCCTATGCTTAGCATCAAACAGAACCAAAGATGGATAATAATAATCAACAAAGAATAGTTAATGCAATAACAAACAAAGGCAGATCATAATCAACTGCTAAAAATAACAAATTTGGTTACTTGAGGCTGAGATCTCCTCCATGGCTGCAATATAGATTGCCACGCCAAATGGAGTAGCTACATAACAACGTAGTTTGTAGAGAAGCAACAATAATGCCGGAGAACCAAACCGCCATAGCAAGTCTCAGGTGAGCAAAATCTACCATCATCGACCTTAAACGCAAAAACCCTTCAAATACATCGTAAAAATCTGCAATTTCGGTAACACCAATGGCCGGCGGCCACAAAGGGTGCAACCGGAAAACTCCAAAATATGTTGCCAAAAGTTGAGAATTCCAACCAAAGAAACTCCACACAGACCAACGACCGAATCGAGGGTACGAGCGAAGAAGCTTTCAGGAGATGCAGTGAGATATGGTCAGCCACGCCTCAGTAACCGATAACACTCCGTTATCTCATCACAGCCCAGGAGTGTCCAAATAAGATACACATGATCGTAACCGAACAGTTTTAATAAAGATGCAAACATCTTCATTATCAACATCCTAAAGTTAAGGTTTAGACCAACCCCAACAAACAGAGGTACCAGTAAACCCACAAATCTCTGCATTCTAGTACGTCTCAGATGAGCACACGCTCAACATCATGGACCCGACAATAAGCATCAGGTGAACAACCGTTCAACATCAATCACAACATCAATGACGTATTATTCTAGTGTATACGCACCATTGACAAACTAATCAGCAACCAGAAACATAATAGAGTCTAACTTCAACATAATCAGACAATAGAGCCAAAAAAGGTCTTGGATGAACATGTTCTCATACTCATGACCAACCGACTTAAAAAAACCAACACAATCAAAGAAACCCTTGAATTTGAATGAAATCACAAAAAACATTTCATCAACAACTGCAAAAGACTAAGATTTCGGTTACGAAAACCCCAAAATTATAGACGAAATATGAATCAGAGATCAAAGATAGAGATTCAAGGTTAGAAATCTCGGTTAGGGTTTTCCAAAGACGTCAAATGAAAGTCTCAGATGAAGTATCTCCATCATCATCGACATGAAGCAACAAATTAGGGTTTTGAACCAGAAGCATCAAAAAACATCAAATTTTCATCTCAGGTGAGTGTTTGCCTACCGTCATCGACCAATCGGAACCTCATAAGGCCTCGGTAGGCCAGAAAAAGCCTCCTAGAGGCGGCACTCAACCTCTGGTCGGCTTACAGGTGGTCCCCGGAACCACCGGTCGTGCATAGACACAAAGGAGGGCCACCTTCCATGAATGCTAGAGGCGGCTGCTGTGCAGCACACAGGCGGCACCCGCTTCCCAAAAAACCGATGCCGTCATCGGCGGGAGGCACGCGATGATGATAAAAGAACCGCCGGCGGCCAAAACGTGAACCAGAGGAGGTCAAAACGCAAACAACCGCCGTGGTCATCACCTGGCCAGATACGCAACCGTCAACGCCCCCTCCGCCCAAGCCCACCATCGACGCCCATCTCTGTCTCTCTCTACCACCGAACAATCAAACCCCAAACAAAACATATGTTATAAAAGGTACCAAGGGGTTAAAACGTAAATATCATAAACATGTGTGGCCAACATCAAACAAAATAAAATCCACTATTCATTCAAGTTTGTTTTTTAATATATAGGGAAATTTGCGTCAATTTATTGTAGTTTATATTTTCATGTTTATTGACTATTGTTTCCTCAAAAATACCGGTAGGAGGAAGCTTTGTTTCTAATTTTTAACATGGTTTTACAAAATTCAAATTATAGATGAAATTATTCAAGCATCATCTTAATACAAGCAAAAGTTCCCGTGTGTTACACCGGTGATTTCATGTATATGTTAAATAAAAATTAAAAGTATATCTGGCACGACTTGTTTTTAAATAAATATCAAATGGCTATAAAGAAAACTAAATTGAAATTAAAGTAACAAGATAAGAATATTTTATATATAATCTTACCTGTTTTATAATAAAACTAGTATTGAGCCCTCGCGTTGCGCGGGGACGTAAAACAGTGCCAAGTAGGATCAATATCGCATCACAGTCAACGACCACCGACACCAGAAAATCTCGTATTAAATAAAAACTAAAAATAAATAGAATTAAAAGTAGACGTAAAGATGTTAAACTGTGGACGTGAAACGTAAAATATTAAAATAATAAGCAACTCGATTTAGGATTCGCACGTTGTAACACGATAGTTAAACGAATAATTATGTTGAAAATAGTAAAAGTATTATGGTTAAAAACTATAAAGCATAAAGAAGTTAATAATTTAATTGTTTCATATATATTCATATAAAACTATAAAGGACGGAGAATGAAGAGACATTTTGATAAATAATGATTAGTAGTTTTTAGTTGATAAAATATAATCACGTTAAATAAACCACTAGATTCACTATTCATATGAAAACATTTATCTTTTTCACTAATACCATTACTATAAATGCTCAAATTAGTTATCGAATGATTCCGAGATTACTAATGTGCCCCTGGGCTTGCTACGTGGAGTTGTGGAGACTTTCCCTTCCCTTGCTACCAATATAAGACTCATATTTTATTTTATATTGTAAAAAGTAATATTTTTACGGGAATGTGGAATTGAAATTGGTTATCAATCAAATTTAATAAAACTTTGGAATCCGGTCAAATAAATAACAATAAACACAACCTTCACCTCTACTCTCTCATATCTTTCTCTCTTTCTTTCTCGATGCCACCACCACCGTCTGAGCCACCACCACCGTCTGAACCACCCCACCGCCGGAGCCACACCACCGCCGCCAGCCACCACCGCCGCCGGAGCCACCACCATCGTGGCCGGCGTCACCGCCACCGCCAACGCAAACTACAGAGCACATACTAACACACATCCATGCCACCGGTACAGCCACCGCCGCCGAGTCACCGCCACCGCCACCGCGCCACCGCACTACAAACACATACTAACACACACACACTCCATGCCACCGGTCAGCCACAGCCAGCGTCATCGCCACCGGTACCACAGCTCGGCCGCAACCTCGTCGACACAATACTCTATGTAAAGAGGCTGAAACGCCGGCTCACCACAACGCCCCGTCTTCCTCCTCTCTCTCTCCTCTCTCTCTACACCACCGCCTGTGCAGGTGGTCGGGCAAAAAAAAAGGAAATTACAAGAACCAATCAAATCATGCCACTTGTCCCAATGGTTGTGAACTACTGTTCACACCGACCATGAGGAATTATTGTATTTATAATTTATATTAAATGTAGTTAAAAAACTCAATGAACATGCAAGAATATTTTATATATAACCTTGCTAAAAGTTATAACATGATTAATAAGCTACCCAACCATTTAACTATGAGATCCTCACCCCCATTAATTGTTTAATACTTACTAAATAGTATCCGTTTGAATGAAAACATGGGCGTGCTCTTGTCAGTAATGTGTTCTTTTATAGTCAATTTTATATGATTTCACTCCCATATGAGTATAAATTTTGAAATTTACATATTGATATACTAAACATAAAAGAATTATGGTTTATGTATTGATGACTTGTTTTCTAAAAGGTGATCGCATGACATTGTAATATAACACTAAGATATAAATACATAACAAGTATAGCCTTCTTCATAATTTTTAATGTTTTCATTATTATAACTCCCAATTTTAGTTATTGTGGTTTATAAAAATTTATCTTTCAAAAACACTAGTTTTAAAATATTTTATATTTTTAAAAAGTTTGATGTTTTAGAAAAATTTATTATTTTATAAAAACTTATTTCTTTAGAAATAACATTAAGAAAACAAAAATCTCTTTCTTATTTATTTATAAAACTATTTTATTAAAGAATTAAATAATTTATTAGTAATTAATGTAAATATTTAATATGAGAGAGAAACGAAAAAGTTTTAATGAAAAGTAATATGATATTATCATGTTTCTCTACTAATACTCATATATTACCAGATTTATTAAGCATAAATGTGAATATAGAAACACACTTTGTTATTCATGTAAAATATATGATGAGTACACTAAATAAAGATAATTTCAATAATCTAAATTTATATAATTGTTGCTACACAAATCCTAATGAAGGGATTAAGGTCGAAGCAGTGCAGGAATGGGGGCTGCCATCAGAGGTTAGGCCGTGACTGGGCTTGGACTTGGGATGGAATGAGTATCAAGGTTAGACTACAGTTGGCTTGGTTTGGGTTGGAATGAGTATCTGTAAGACAAAAACACACCGTAAGTCTCGCCACGGGCAGAAGGGATTTCTCCTCGTGACCAACCACCGGTGTGAGAATAAGTATGTGTGTGAAATAAAAATAACTTGATATAAGATTCTAAGAGTTGATAGTTTGGAGTAATGTTTTGGAATTGATCATACCTGTTGAGTGAAGAAGTATTTATAATGCCTGCTAATCCAGACAAAACATAGCTTGGTTCTATTTCTGGTAGTTTGTGGTCAATGAACCTGACCTGAACTCCCCTAGTTAAAAGGTTTTATACTTTCCTGACACAAAGAGTTCTGACTTAGGATTAATGGTATTTATCTTTGTAGTTTTCTGACCTAGTCCACGGCAGGGGTTTTGTCTACTCTAATTTTATACTATAGTTTTAGGGTGATACCTCTTCATGCCCCCCAGTCCAATACTATGGTGTCAACCATATCATTGGAATAATAAATAATAATATTTGATTTTTGACAGTTGTACTTCTTTTTTTTGTCACTCCCTTTTTTGATTGATATGACCCGAGCCTTCTGGATGTGTCAATCGACCCTTGTCACTTGTTCCTCGAGCCACGACCCTAGGCCCATCATTACTACCTTGAAACTTGCGAATGGGTTGGGCTTTTGCCCCTTGATTTTCCTATAAATTCCCCTTCCCCATTCTTTAACTCTAGGTTTCTTTAAGTTTTTCTCCTCCAAGAATTCGCCTATACTCGGTAAGTCTTCCACAGTTGCTATTTTTTCATTCAAATGGATTGTAGAAATGATATGGGCCTTCAACTTCGATTATCTCAAGATTTCCTGAATAACTTTGTGCTTCGCTATGGTATTCCCCCAGACATCAAACCTCTTGTTCCTTCCACTGCGTTGATCGTGAAGATGCCCCTGACAGGATGATAGCCTTATACACATCGTTCTTCAGTTTTTGTAATTATCGGGTTCCAGTCAGTCGTTTTTTGTGCTTGCTTCTTAGACACTATGACATTCACTTAGCGTAGCATGTCCCTTTGGATTGATCAAGGTATTTATTTTGAGATATCATGTCGTGCTCTTAGCTTGGAACTCGAAATAAACCTTTTTAGGGTGTTTACAATTGACTAGGGTAGGCAACTTGTTGACCTTTAAAAGAAAAACGCTAAATCCACCTCATGTGTCACGTATCATTACTAGTTTAAAACATTGAAAGGATCATATTTTCTTTATTTCTGCTCGGGTAATGCCTTTTGAGAAGCTGGTTGGAAGCCAGTACGTGTATTTAAGATCCTTTCCTAAAAACCAACACGTATGACTTATCTGCCTATGACCCTCTGAAAGCCAAACCTCCCCCCATTGCTATTCTGAACATTTTCTTGTGATGCTGGTATTAGTCGCAACTGGATTTATTCTAGCATGCCTCCACGCATGACTTATCAAGGGAAACATAAGTGATCTCCCTTTTATTCCTTACCGTATATGACCACATTTCTAACTATTGCTATTTTTATGTTCTCACATGGATGGGGCTTTTTAAATGTATGAAGTTATCTGCCAAGGAAGACGTTAGAACAAGTTAAAACTTTGCCTAAGGGTTCTAGCCCTTTATTGGAGACAACTACTGGTTTTGTTGTTCAACCAGTGAATCCCTGCCATCGTCCTCTTATAAATGAAAGGTGATAGTGACCATGTCCCCCCGGAAGCCATCCAATAAGTTGCAAGAAAGGGTTGGGTGGTCTTGGTCTTCACCCGAGGGTGTTACATTCTCATTCCATCTCTATCGCGGCTTGCGAGGGGGTCCCTCAACTGCGGCTAGGGTGTCTTCTAGCGTAGAGTCAGATGGTGAAAAGCACTGATTCCCTATCTAATCATAATGACCCGTCCTTCGCTGATCAGGTGACTCTGGTAAAGGGAAAATGGCTGCTTCATCTGAGGACACCGATCTGAATATGGGTGAGAAACTTGTTCCTGACTATTTGACTACGGTACTATGTTCGAAACTCCAGAGTTATGCAGGGAGTTTATGGGCTGTTTTGTAACTTCTGAATGGGTAAGTGCTGAATAAATAAGAGATCTGAACCAATAAGGGTCTGAACCAATAAGTGCTGAACCAGATTAAATCTGTTTGATTGGATATCTATTTGATTATAACTCCTAATAATGAATAATTATTAAAAAACACAATCCCAAACAACAATCACAAACCAACCAAAACGAAGCTCAACACCAAAACATTAATGTCACATACAATCCTTTGAATCAAGGGCTCCAACATAGGCTCCACATACTTATTAATGGTATAGAACTTCATCACCTCTAACACAGCACTGTAACAATCACCAACAAAACCCACAATTCAAACACCCTTACGCCCAAATCAACCAATCAAACACCAATTCCACCAAATCAACCTCAATCAAGCAATCACAAAATAGGGTTTGATCGATATACCTCCTGAAAGACGGCGTTTCCCGATGACCACCGCCTTCCGACGACGGCGACCCACCGGAATCCTCCTGCTATTGCCGCTTCTGTGACAATTACGAGCTTACAAGTTACAACCACCGGTAACGGTGGGGATTAAGAATCTTGAAGATTACAGGTGGAAATGGGTGAATAAACAATGATCGTTGATGATGATCGGTGTGCGGTTGCTGGGCGCCTGCCGTGGTGCGGCTGCCGGTGGTTCGCCTGCTGGTGGTTCGGCTACCGGTGGTTCGGCTGCCAGCACCTGCAGATGGTGCGACCTGTGGTAGATGAAGAGGAAGGCTTGTGGCTGAATGGAGGTGGTGGTAGATGAGTTGGTCAGATAGGAAAATATGTCTGACCTAATACTGGTCAGTCAGACCTGATTTTCATTCAGATGTGACCCAACCAAACACTCATGTCTGACCGAGTCAGACATTAAGGTCTGAATGGGTTTATTAAGACCCAACCAAACAGGGCCTATGTTTTCATCCCGCACTCCCGCTAAATTTTATATCGTGATGAGGATTTGAAGAGCATGGAGTTGTCTAATGTTGGTTGTTTTGCTATAGTTAACAGGTTTTCTCCTTTGTTGAAGTTCATGGCCGTTGGGTTGAAGGTGTAAAGATTGATTTGTGAGCTTAAGAAGCAGGTGTCAAAGTTGGAGACCTAGAATGTATCTCTTAAGTGCCGTTGTGATTCTTTTAAGCTTCAAAAGAAAAACTTTCTAAGGACCTTAGTGGCGTTAGGGAAGAACTCTGTTTTTTAGCACACTATAGTGAAGCGCCTCAGTTCTGAATTAAAAGATAGCAAACATGTTTTTGAAGACCGTATTTCAGGACTTGAGGAATAAGTTCCACGCCTTTCATCTGAGAGGAGGTGGGTTATCTCAAATGGCATAGATTGGGCTTTAATAAGATCTATGATAGTGAGAATGTCTGGATATCTTAGCCAAGATCAACAACCTCTCGATAAAGTAGGTACAATGCGGGTTTTGTTGGATGTGTCCCGCCTTGCTACTGAAGGCAAGAAACCCGAGGAAGCCAAGAATTTTGTCAAAAAAGCATTAAGAAAGCTACGAGTTGAGTCCGAACGTTTTAACAAAGTGGTCTTTCCTATGACTGAAGTTATCGCCGCCATGTGTGACTCCAACCTTAAGGAAATCAAGTCGTTTCTAGCCCCTCCGGCTCAGGACCTTGCTGATTCTTAGATAGTTCATTTAAGATTTTTCTTTAGTATTCGTGTAATGCTTTCGGACTTGTACTTTACTTTATGGTGTTTTCTTTATGCCTCGCTAATGGTACTAAGCTTTGACATCCTATACTATATTATAAACTGCGTTCGGTGTATTGGGGTATACTTGGACACCCCCTGGCTACGGCTTAACCTTTGGTCATGGCCTTCGACCATGGCTTAGAGTGATCATGGCGCCCCGGACTACCATGACTTTCTGGTTTCTATTAGCATCCTAATTTTTTCATAAGAAAACTACTTGGTGATAGCTCGAATGGCATGGTGAATCCCCAGCCGCAGCCAGGGTCACCAGTTTCACCACGACTTGTTGCGACTTTGCCTTGTTCCTTTCCTTTTGGTGATTTGAACGCTTTATTTTGTTTATTGTGTAACATCTCGTACTTTGCCTTGTTCCTTTCCTTGGGATGTTGGGTAGGGGAGCAGAGAAGAGAAAGGAGGCTAGGGAAACGAGCCGGTCTAACGCCAGAAGATTTGATAAGAAGGCCAAGACAACCCGAAATTTTGTGGCTGTGACTCAAGAAAGGAAGAATATGCTGGGCCGCACCCGAAATGTAACAGGTGCACTCTTCATCATCCCCCAGCACGCCATGTCGGGTGTGTGGAATTGCAGGCGCCCGGGGCACCTAGCGAAGGATTGTAGAATTGCGCCGAATCTGGTAGCACCGTCAACGCGGTAACCCCGCCGGAATGCCAGGGCTTATTATGAGTGCGGAGGTCTTGGTCACTACCGGAACATGTGCCCCAGGCTGAATAGGGCACCGGGTCAACAAGAATAACCAGCAGCAAGTGATGGCCATAGCTAGTAATCCGGGCCAAAGGAATCAGGAAATGCTGCCAGAGGACGTGCGTTCGTTATCGGAGCAAATGACGCCCGTCAGGACCCGAATGTTGTTACGGGTATGTACTTTCTCATCACCACTTCGCATCCATACTATTTGATACTGGGGCAGACAATAGTTTTCATATCTCCGATTTTGCACACATGCTTGCCCTGAGCCCTAGTAGACTGGAAACTAGCTTCTCTGTAGAAATGGCCAACGGTAGAGTTTGTACAAGCAGATGAGATTATTAGACAGTGCTCCATGATATTGGAGGACCATGCCTTCGACATAGACTTAATACCTTTCGAGTTGGGGAGCTTCGATGTGATTATGGGTATGGATTGGTTGTCGAAACCGGAGCCAAGATTGTTTGTCGGGAGAAAGTAGTATGAATCCCCATGCCAAACGGGAGGTACTCAAGATTCAAGGAGAACGACCGGAAGAACTCTAAAGCTATCACTTGCATGAAGATGCGAACTGTTTAAAATGCACGTGTTACACATTTCTTTCTGCCCATGTGGTGGAAAGAAAGAAGAAGGCAACAAGTTGTAGATATTCCTGTAGTACGAGATTTTCGGAGTATTCCTGATGACTTGTCGGTTTTACCTCCTCCACAACAGGTGGAATTTCGTATAGAGTTGGTTCCTGAGCTACGCCGGTAGCAAAAGCACCATACCAGTTAGCGCCATCCGAAATACATGAGTTATCTAGCCAATTACAAGAGCTATGGAGAAGGGTTTCATTCGGCGAGTCATTCACCATGGGGAGCACCGGTCTTATTTGTCAAAAAGAAAGACGGTCGTTCCGTATTTGTATCGTTATCGCGAGTTGAACAAGTTGACTGTGAAGAATCGATATCCTCTTCCCAGAATTGACGATTTGTTTGATCATTGCAGGAGCTTCATATTTCTCCAAGATTGATCTTCGTTTGGATATCATCAGTTGAGGTTTTCGAGGATAACATACGAAACAGCGTTTAGGACTCGTTATGGTCATTATAGTTCTTAGTCATGCCATTCGGACTGACTAACGCACCGTCTGTGTCTAGATCTGATGAATCGGATGTGTAAACCATACCTGGATAAGTTCGTTGATCGTATTCATTGACGATATACTTATCTACTCTCGATCGAAAGAAGACCATGAGAACAACTTCGGGCCATACTGAGTTTGTTACAAGAAGAGAAATTTTTGCTAAACTCTCAAAGTATGAGTTTTGCTTCGAAAGTGAATTTTTGGGGCATGTGGTTAACGAGAACAGGATTCATGTAGATCCCGACAAAATTGAAGCAGTGAAGAAAATGGGATACACCCAGACACCTTCAGAGATACGACAATTCTTAGGATTGGCCGATACTATCGTCGCTTCATTACGAATTTCTCAAAGATTGCCCAACCGTTAACATTGTTGGCTCAGAAAGACAAGAAGTTTGATTGGGGGAAAGCACAAGAACAAGCATTCCAAACGTTGAAAGAGAAGTTATGCAACGCACCGATATTGTCTCTCCAGACGGAACTGATGATTTTATGGTGTACTGCGATGCTTCACATCAAGGATTGGGTTGTGTGCTAATGCAGAAAGACAAGGTGATTGCCTATGCCTCACGACAACTTAAGGTGCATGAGAAATTATACAACTCTGACCTGGAGTTGGGCGCGTAGTATTTTCACTTAAGATATGGAGGCACTACTGTATGGAACCAAATGCATCATCTACACAGATCATAAGAGCCTTCAACACATCCTGAATCAGAAAAACTCAACATGTGACAATGACGTTGGGTAGAGCTACTTAGTGACTACGATTGCGAAATCCGATATCATCCGGGGAAAGCAAATGTGGTGGCTGACGCCCTAAGTCGTAAAGAGCGTGTGAAACCACTACGTGCTCGAGCTTTGGGATTGACTATTCAAACGAACTTGAAAGCTCAGATCCAACTTGCACAAGGGAAGCATTGAAGAAAGAAAACCTTACGGGAGAAGAATTCCGAGGGTTAGACAAACAGATGATTTGCAAGGACGATGGCATACAGTACTTCATGGATCGCATATGGGTACCCAATGGGAGACGTTTGTACCCTATCATGGAGGAAGCACACAAGACACGATATTCTGTTCATCCTGGTGCAGACAAGATGTATCACGATCTTAAGGATCTATACTGGTGGCCAGGCATGAAGAGAGACATTGCTATGTATGTAAGTCGATGCTTGACGTGCTTGAAAGTTAAGGCTGAACATCAAAACCATCGGGAGTTTTACAGCAACCTGAAATTCCCGAGTGGAATGGAGAACATAACTATGGATTTTATTACCAAACTCCCGAGAACGCCAAGCGGACACGACTTGATATGGGTCGTGGTGGATCGAATGACAAAATCCGCTCACTTCTTGCCTATCTGAGAAGATTATAAAAAGGATAAGGGCAAGGTCGTACATCAAAGTGGTCGTGACACGGCACGGGTGCCGGTGTCAATCATATCCGATCGAGACAGTCGATTTACTTCACGATTTTGGCAAACACTACAAAAAGCGATGGGCACTCGATTAGATATGAGCACCGCCTATCACCCACAAACAGATGGCCAAAGTGAACGAACGATACAAACATTGAAGACATGCTCAGAGCTTGTGTAATCGATTTTGTGGTAGCTGGGACACTCATTTACCATTGATTGAGTTCTCCTACAACAACAGCTATCATACAGCATTGAATGCGCTCCATTTGAAGCATTGTACGGGAGGAAATGTAGATCCCCAGTTTGTTGGGCCGAAGTTGGTGAGAGCCAGCTTACAGGCCCAGAGATCATTCAAGAGACAACTGACAAGATCTTCCAAATCAAAGACAGACTAAAGCTGCAAGAGATCGCCAAGAGCTATGCCGACAACCGTTAGAACCTCTAGAATTCAATGTTGGAGATCACGTTTTACTCAAAGTCTCTCCCTGGAAAGGATTGTACGATTTGAAAGAAAGGGAAGTTGGCCCTCTATACGTAGGACCATTCGAGATTACAGAAAGAATCGGTCCGGTGGCTTACCGATTGAGGTTGCCATAAGAACTCAGCGTGTACATGATACTTTTCACGTGTCGAACCTCAAGAAGTGTTTGGCCGACGAGTCCTTACACGTACCAATTGAGGAAATCAAGATCGACGAAAAGCTTCATTTTATCGAGGAACCTATCGAGATCATGACCGAAAGGTCAAACGCCTGAGACGCAGCAAGATACCGATCGTTCGCGGTGAGATGGAACTCCAAGCGAGGACCAGAATTCACGTGGAACGAGAAGACCATATGAAGCTCAAATATCCACATCTATTCGAGGATGACACTCTTGGACCTAACACCAGTTGAATTTCAGGATGAAATCTCTCAACTAGGGGATACTATGACATCCGTCACCACAAGGTCCGTCATTTACGTGAAATTTCGTTAACTATCCTTAGAGCATTCATTTTTCATTTTCTTAGACTATTTATGAGAACATAATACTTGTTTGGTTTTCTTTACAGTCGTGATACCATTATTTTCAACCTTATCGCCCAAAACGCTTACGTATCACCACTGACATCACTAACTATATTATGTTATATAATGTAAACATCATAAACACAACATATCCAAGTATAAAACAACGTTAAACACATCCTTATAATTAGTATAACGCGCGTATTTACGTCGTTTCAACCGAAACGAGTTTGGGGACTCGAGGGCCAAGTGCAGGACCAAATGTGACAAATTACTAAACTAGGATGGGTATAAAACCCTCTTCCAGCCCTTTATTCACCATCTTCTTCACTTTCTTCTTCTTCTTCTTCATTTCTACACATTCTAGCACCAAATCCGTCACATTTGTTGTGTTTTCACTGTCAAATCTTGGTTCATCATGAATACTCACTTCTAGCAGGTAGATAACCTGTTTGACCCGTTTCTTGCTCGATTTAACTCCTGCGTTTTCTAGGGTTTCGGGTTTCGGGTTCATCCGAGCACATGAGGTCGTGTGGGTTTGTGTTGCGTTCCATGTGTGTTTCTTGTCTGGACATGTTGAATACGGATTCTGGAAGTTCTTGGGTGCAAAACTCTGCCCGGAGCAGCTGGACGCTGCTCTGCACTTCAGCAGTCGCGACTTGCTGTACAGGGCGACTGGGCCTTTCAGGCGACTGGTGGTGCGACTGAGTCCATGCGTATGTGTTGTCTTGGGATTCAATGTATGCGATTGGGAGTGAAAGCGATTGTGTCAATGCAGATGATTGTGTGCGACTGTGTGTATTGCACGACTGAATATCCAGTCGTATGAATGAAGATTCAGTCGTACGAATGAAGCTGATTCGCACAGACTGAAGGCTGAATCGTGCGAATGGAAGGTTGAATCGTGCGATTGGGTGCTGTATGTTACGACTGAATGCTTAGTCGCACGAATGGGAGTTCAATCGTGCGAATGAAGCTGATTCGCACGACTGAGAGTTGATTCGTGCGAATGGAGTGTCCAGCGTGCCTATCCTGTCGTGCAATTGGAGTCATTGTGTGTGAATTCCTTCCTGTGTGCGGTGTTGTTGTCGTGTGATGTTGAGTGACATCGACACGGTTGCCATTACTAATGACGATCTTTAATATTAACACTATTAAACTTATTAATTTTATAAAAACCATTAACTTAACATCTTGCAATTAATAACAACCGATTCATAACAGAAGAGCTTACTAAATATTTCTCTGACAACAATAACACTTTTACATAATATCATCGACAATGGCAACACTTCTGTTGGATCATGATGAGGCTGTGCAACCAAAACCACTTCACATAGTCATTTTTGGTACTACATTCAAAGGCTTCCGAACTGAGCATGAGATATTCCGAGAGTCTGAAGAACAACAGCTGAAGAATCAACTGAAGGCAAAAGCTGAAGTCAACTGCTGAAGACAACAGCTGAAGCCAACAGCTGAAGACTATCTTCCGAAGACAAAGTCTGAGCTTCCGAAGACAAAGTCTGATGAAAGAGTTGAAGACAAAGTCTGAAAGCTTCCGAACAAAGTCTGATGAAAGAGCTGAAGACAAAGTCTGCTTCCGAAGACAAAAAGACTCCAAGCCTCGGAAGAAGCAGTCTTCCGAAGTATAAGTGCCTTCGGAAGAAGTTATACTTTCCGAAGCACTTTATCCTTCGGAGACAATGCTTGTCCAGCAGATAAAAGTATGGTCCCTGACAGTCGCTGCAGACCTCTGATACAACATGGCACCTTCCTAAAGAGCCATGTTGTTGACCATACTTTATTCTACTGTTCACCTTGTTATGATAGTACATGTTACCATCTTTAGTTGGTGATAAAAGGTAAGTCAGGGACATGTTGTGACTACCAACTCTCAGGTAAAATGTCTGAAAGACCTTACCTAGAGTCTTGTAGTATAGATGTAAGGTTAGAGGTGTCCAGCTGGTATCAAAGTATACCCGGCTGTAGGTAGTATTATATATATCTTCTCCTTGTAACTCTTTAGATAAGCGATTTGAGTCCAAGAGTCTTGTAATCCTTTGAGTTGAGAAGCAATATAAAAGTACCTTGAAAATTTACTTCCGTGTTAATTTTCTTACTGCTTCTTACTTTTTATATTGTGATCAACTCTTCATAGACTGCTTGTTGAGTGTTATTCACAGTGAGTTGAGAGAAAAAGCACCCATAATCATCCTGCAATTGGTATCAGAGCTCCAGGCTCTTGATTGTGAGAATCTACATCCAAATCAACCTGTTTTTCACTCCTCACTTCAAACCACTCACTCAAATGGCCACTCTCTCCAAACTGATATGAACCGGTACCATGACCAAATCCCCAATGATCACCCCTGAACTACTTTGACACATGGTGTATCAAATGGAAGGCTTCATCAAGTGTCAAGATTCAAGATGTGGGACTCCATTGTCAATGGTCCTTTCATACCAACACTATTTCTGCCACTGGTAATCGCATCATTCTAAAAGATGTTGATGATTACTCAGAGGAAGACAGGAAGAGAATAGAGCTAGATCAAAGGCTATGACCTCTCTCCAAACTGCTCTCCCCAACTCCGTCTACAGACGCTTCAAGAAGTGCAAGACTGCTAAAGATTTATGGGAAGCATTGAAGCTGATGTATGAAGGATCCAAGGAAACCCAAGAGAACAAGAAGGATCTCTTGAAGCACAGTTTGAGAACTTTACTTTCAAGGCTGGTGAGACCTTGACTCAACAATACTTCAGGTATGTTGAGATAGTAGATACTCTGGTGGATATTGGAGTAGCTCTTGAGAACAGAGACATAGTTAGGAAGTTCATGTCTTCCCTTCCTAAACTATGGACTCACTACTGTGTTGTCATTAAGAGAACTTGGACCTTATACTCTTACTCTCACAGAGTTGTATGGTATCCTAAGTGCATCCAGATGGAGATGAACATGCAGAACTCCTCTGATCACTCCATAAACCAGCTGAGTTCAGCCCTTCATGTGGTTGAAAGGGAAATCATAGACCCACAACATCAGTTGCTATGTTACCCTGACAACTCACATAGTGGACCCTACATTACTCTACCTGAGACTCCAAAGTCTCAAAAGATTCAACACACTCCTTTCAGATAGTTTGCCTTTGTCTCTGGAAGTGGACACTCTGGTGATTTTCAATACTACTTTGATGATCTTGAGTGCTTCAGTCCAGAGATGTGGAGTATGTGGACATTGTCCAACAGATGGCTCTTTTAACTTATAGAGCGAAGAAGTTCTTCAGAGAACTGGAAGGCAATTCCCTCAAAACCAGTCAACAGCAAGTTTGGGTTTGATAAGAGCAAAGCAAAGTGTTACAACTGCAACCAACTTGGTCACTTTGCTAGGGAATGCAAGGCTCCCAAGAAAACCACCCGGAACCCCACAGGCCTCCACACATCCCACTGCTTCAAAACAAGAAGAGAAGTCAACTGAAACAGTTGCTGTTGCTCACGAAGTTGACTGGAGCTTCATGGTACAGGATGTGACTCCCGCTCAAAGCACTCATGGCCGGAACAGATGATGATCAGCATATGACATCTTTGTACTGCTGCCTGTATTGCTAAAGTTAAACTCTATAAGGATTACATTTCGGAAATCAGATCTAAGGTTGAGCCTTTAAATGTGCTAAAATCTGATTTTAAGAGAGTTGAATCTGACTATCAAAAGAAAATTGAAGAGTTAGAGAAAACTGTGTCTCTTTTAAACATGAAAGACCAACTATAGACTCAAATCAAAGATCTGATATCCAAACTATCTGAAGTTCAAGCCCAGTTGGTCACAGCTGAGGCTCAGGCCAGGAAGCAAGCTATTGCTGAGCAAAGCTTCGAAACTATTCTTGCATCAACCTCTCATTCCAAAATATTTATCAAAACAAAAGGTTGGGAACCAATGAAATAGCTCCACACCCCTTATGAGTCTATCAGACTACCTAGATGTGGTACTGAAGAGCAAGAGTTCCAACTGCTGACCCTTCTCCATTGGAACTAAAGGATGAGACAAAAATAGTGGCCACCACGGTGAGAAACTGGAGGATACACTCATCTCCACCTGTGAAGACCAAATCCTAACCATCAAGGCAAGAAGAGCAGTGCTAAAGCTGCTAGAAAGGACTACTAAGAAGGTTGCAGAGTCAAGCTTAAGATTGACCCAAAGCCAAAGGGTGTCCTCATTTCTGCCGCCGGATTTCAAGTGGTAGGTACTCCTGATTCAGGAAAGGAGTGTAGTACCAGCACTCCTGTCCTACTGAAGGATTAGAAGTTGAAAGGGAAAGTTGCTGATGAAGAGAAGA
>JABSNV010000226.1:0-71574 GCA_024085815.1 Flaveria linearis | reverse complement strand
ACGATTTGAATGACAACCTAATAGGGAACCCCAAAAATCTTTGTCTAGTTTTTTGCTAATGAAACTAGTATAGCAAATGGTGCATCTCGTTAGTATAAAAATCTACGACATCTTGGACCAGTTGATGGACTCGTCGATAGAAACAGCAAAGATTTTTTGGGTGTTTCATTTGTGCTTCATTTTGACCTTCATTTTGATGGGGATTCTCTGAAGACGATGCCGGAGTTTTGACACGGATTGCCTCTTTAAACGTCTCCATACCAAATCTGAACTCTTGCCGTCTTAGGTGGAGGTTGAGAACAATAAAAAACCGTCTTCATTATTTACCATTTTTGTAGTTGATAATGAGATGATGTTGTTTGAAGGGTTCTTTGAAGGGTATTTATAGACTTTAAGGGTATATTTATTTTTATTATAATTTATTTTTATTAAATTAAAAGTATATTTATTTTTATTATTATTTAAGCAAAAGTATATTATGAATTGAGTTGCAACTTGCATTAATATTATTTATGGTGGAAATGCATAATGCAAACATGTGAATAGCAGACATGTGATCATGTCATAATGGAGTTGCATAATTCAAACATGTCACATGTGATACTGAAAATATGCAATACTGATATTGTTTTTCCTTCTGCAAGTAGTCATAATGGAAATGCAGACTCCTTCTGCAAGTAGTCATAATGTCACATGGAAATGTCACTAAACATGAAGACTCAAACATGGAAATGTCACATGGAAATGCAGACTCCTTCTGCAAGTAGTCATAATGGAAATGCAGACTCCTTCTGCAAGTAGTCATAATGTCACATGGAAATTTCACTAAACATGAAGACTCAAACATGGAAATGTCACATGGAAATGCAGACTCCTTCTGCAAGTAGTCATAATGGAAATGCAGACTCCTTCTGCAAGTAGTCATAATGTCACATGGAAATGTCACTAAACATGAAGACTCAACATAGAAATGTCACATGGAAATGCAGACTCCTTCTGCAAGTAGTCATAATTTATTTTTATTATAATAAAGTAAAAATATATTATTTTCATTATAAAATATGAAGACTCAAGCATCATCTCATCTCACCAACTTCATCTCAAACACCTACCACATTCTCCAACTCAAGCCTCATCTCATTTTCATTTCTCAAAATGAATATGAACATGCATCTCAAACCGGGTCCAAGGGATGAAAGTCTGTTGTACCTGGGAGCCGAACACCGGGCCAGAAAGTTGTTTCTGAATCCCAAGAGGGGGACAACTGTACACTTGATTTTAAGCGTGGAGACGGTTCATTTTGGGAGCTGATTTATGACGAACACATTACCTAACGGGTAAAGTTTTAAAGTACATCCGTTTATTTGGTTTTGGCGGTGTTGTACGATGTGCCTATAGGAGAATTGATAGGGCGTTGATAGAAGCACTGGTTGAAAGGTGGCGGCCCGAAACGAACACGTTTCACCTGCCTTTTGGTGAGGCCACTGTAACGTTGGAGGATGTTAACGTTCTATGGGGGTTGCCCATCGAGGGCGTGGCATTAGTTGGAGCCGAGGGTTCGTACGAGGAAGAACGCAGGCATATGTGCATAAATTACTTAGTTTTGATCCAAAACCAACTGATTTAAAAATCATATGCTGAAACTCAGTACCTTGTTAACGTTTATGTTAGATTACCAATAACTGATGAATCAACAGATCAAGAATGTATGCAGCGTGCACGTTGTATTTGCCTAATAATGATTACTAACAATGTATTAGCAGATACGAAATGGGTACGCATCATTACATTATTAAGTCATTTGACTGACATTACTGTTAGTGGGCAAATCAGTTGGGGTGCTGCTGCCCTAGCGTCTCTGTATAAGAACTCTATAAGGCAACCAAGCCAAATACAAAGGTAGTGGGAGGCCCAATGTCACTGCTACAATATGGGCATGGACCCGGATACGCCCGTTAGCACCCACAATGTCAATCAACAAATAGATTGGAAAAAAACCATATGGTGCAAGGTAAATACATACTATTGTAATACTTAAATATATATTATTATTCTAATACTTGTCATTGTGTTCGTGAAGGTGGGGGACCATGCCATTAGCAACACAGATACTCCTTCGCACGTTAAAGGCACACCGTACAACATTACAAAATCTCCGAGAGGCCGATGTATTTTTTTCTTTAACATAATGATTTATAAATCAATGTTAAATAATAAATATTAACAAATTTTTATTTTTACAGTTTGATTGGATGCCTTATCAGAACGTGATGCGAAGACTCCCTGAAATGTGCAAAACAGCATAAGCAGTTGGAAGTCACAATATTTTTTACTATATTGGAACATTGTTGAATATCATCCGGTGGAAAGGGTGATGAGGCAGTTTGGATTTCTTCAGGAAGTCCCTGCCCCATTCCCGTTTCACGTCAAGTGCTTAACAAACTCCGTAAAACAATACGGAAAGGGAGGTTAGAAACAGACTGGTCTGTTCATCACGCAGCGTATGTCGACAATGGAACCATAGACACGAAAATGTTGTGGAAGGTGTGCCCACCAACATGCCTACGACACACCATACTTACAATGATTGGTTTCATCGGCATACTGTTTTGTATATAAAAGACCCGAGGCACGTCCCGGGTGTTGTCCATGCTGGATTTGATGATCACGGTGGAGCTGCAAGATTCTTGGTAAGTGTAATTACTAATGTAGAATTAAATTTAATAAACAAGTAATGCGTATAGTTAATAATTTTGGTTTTTGCGGGGATGGATTAGGCTTCATTGGTCAGAAGCAATCAGGATGCGAAACATGGGCCCTGATCATTACTACGAAAATTTTGGAGGGGTCCAAGGAATGGCTTCTCAACTGATTGGATCGGTTAATCAAATTGATCAGCCTACGTACATACAGACTAATGAACCGGATCTAGGACTGGATAACACACTCCCCCAACGTGCTCCGCGTGGTCGGGGGCGCCGTGGTCGACAAAGAACACGGGTAAATTTCGTACCCAATGATGATGAGGGGGAGGGTACCCAGCATTTTGGAGGGCCCCCACCCAACTATACGGACGGTCCCCAAATTTTACAGGGGCAACACCCAACTATGGGGCGGGTCCCTCCAATTTAACAGGGGCAACACCCAATTATGGGGAGGGTACATCATATGTTGGAGGGCCAACACTAGATTGGCAACCATGTTATCAGCCTTCATTTGAAAATGTTGGACATGGATTATCAAACACTGAATTAGGTACCAGTCGAATTTTAACAACAACGAACAAAACAACTGGGTATCCTCACTATTTGACAACACTCCCTCTGCTAATATGATCCTCCGATGTACTCAGACCAGCGGGGCTCTTTCAGAATTACGATTATACTGGTTTTAGTGTACAACAGCCGCGGTACCAACATTTAAGTCCAGTTCAAATGAGCTTGGACCTACAGCTTAGTCAACCGAAGGCTTCAGTCCACCAAATGATAATGACCCCGAAGATCCAGCAACAAGACGCGTACACCACCGAGACATCCAAAGCCAGTTGGTTGTGGCACCGGTGGCTGTCTGATCCGTTATCCGCATAAGCATTAAAACAATATATTCAAATATATTGTTTTATTAAATATATTGTCCTCTTATAAATAATTTGTCCTGTGACAATAATACGTCTCAAACTACTGCAAATTTGTCCTTTTTTATTTTGTCCTGTGATTATTACGTCTCAGACTTCTGCATGTGACCATGTCTCAGATTTCTGCAAATTTACTATGCAGTGATACAGATATATTGTCTTTTCCGTCTGCAAGTGATAATGGAAATGCAGACTTGCATGTGATACTGATAATTTACAGACATTTCACTTTGCAGACATTTGCAGTCTTGCATGTGATAATGTTGCATAATGAAGACATGTGATAATGCAGACTTGCATGTCATAATTAAAAAAAAATTAAACATTCTATATTTACTAATTTTACTAATTTTACTAATTTTATAGTAAAAAATTAAAAAAATATTCTTAAATTTAAATTTTACTAAGTATAAAATTTTATAGTACAATTAAAAAAAGTAAACATTATACTAAGTATTAAAGTGAGAGTTAAATTTAGTTTTAAAATTTTTTTTAATCTTAATTTTACTAATTCTAAAATTTTATAGTAACAATACACTAAGTTTAAAAATATTTAGTAAGTAAAAATAATTACTAAGTAAAAAAAAGTGATGGTTAATTTTAGTTTTAATTCTGTCAAATACTATATATTAATAAATGAAATCATTGAAATGTTGGGTTAGTCACTCAGCTCAACTGGCTGGGTGCAATGCATGTGACAGAAACGTCCCGGGTTCGAAACCCGGCCAAACCACATTTTTTTAAAGCCTAATCCGCTATTAGGAATAGCGGATTAGGACAAAATTTTTTTTTTTTTTTACTTAATCCGCTTTTAGGAATAGCGGATTAGGACAAAATTTTTTTTTTTTTTTTACTTAATCCGCTATTAGGATAGCGGATTAGGACAAAATTTTTTTTTTTTTTTACTTAATCCGCTATTAGGAATAGCGGATTAGGACAAAATTTTTTTTTTTACTTAATCCGCTATTTCTAATAGCGGATTAGGAGAAAAAATTATTTTTTATAACTTAACCATGGTTACATTCCC
This sequence comes from Flaveria linearis, assembly GCA_024085815.1. Taxonomy (NCBI): domain Eukaryota; kingdom Viridiplantae; phylum Streptophyta; class Magnoliopsida; order Asterales; family Asteraceae; genus Flaveria; species Flaveria linearis. The sequence continues at coordinate 66,913 of JABSNV010000226.1, read as the reverse complement.
CCTAATCCGCTATTTGTAAAAGCGGCTCATATACAAAATTAAAAAAAAATACCCTTTTTTAATTGTCAGAGTGTCAGAATTTAAAAAAAAAATAACCCCTAATTCGCTATTTGTAATAGCGGATATACTATTTTCCATTTTTTTTTTTTTGACTTAACCGGTTTCCTAATTTTTTTTAATATATACTAATTTAAAAAAAATTCGTGTATACACAGCAGCCAAAGGCTGCTATGTTCCTTTCAGTTCACGTTCATACATACATATACATGAGCCACACACACACACATATATACATACACGGGCAGCACCCGATCGCAGCACCAAATATCATACGCAGCACCACATATACATACGCAGCACATATACATACAAACGCAGCAACATACATACATACACAGCAACATACATACATACACAGCAATATACATACATACGCAGTAACATACATACATACAGCATATACATTCACGCACACAGCAGCCTTCGGCTGCTGTGTTTTTCCTTCTCGACACACACACAACGCATATACAACATATACATATACATACGCACAAAATACATACATACGCACATACGAAGGCTTACGAAACAACCCAAAACGAACCGATTCAAACCGAGACGAAAACCGAAACGAAACGTAACGAAACGGAATAAAACGAGGTTCGAAACGACGGATACCTGCGAAACGGCTAAACAGTGGTGCGACGGCAACCGACGGCGGCTAACGGCGGCGTACGGTGGCGGAACGGTGGTGACTCGACGGCAGAAGGTTGTGTAGGGTTTGCAGGTCGCGGTGATCGGCCGTTTTACGTTGCAAAACATAATATATTTAGTATTTGCAAAATAGTCCCTGGACTTTAAAATAATTAATCCCTCGAGTTTCATTAAATTACCATTTAAACCCTGTACTTTAATTATAATATTAATAATAATTTTATTAATTTAGAAATAGTTTTAATAATAATAATTCTAATAATAATAATGATACAATATTAATAATAATAAAAAAAATAATATAATATTCATTTGTAATGTTAATAAATTTTACATAAAAAAAATATAATAATTAATATTAGGGTTTACGCGAGACAGATACGCGAAAGGATTCGGTCGGACAAAAATAATTACGCAAAAATAATAATAAATGCACGAGAAGAAAAGAAGTAACGGGTTTCGAGTCAATTGACGGACCTGATAGTGACGGATGTCACATAAACCCTGATGATGTGGAAGAAAATGATATCAAGTGTCAAATGGCAATGGTGGTGTACAGGGCTAAGAATTTTGCTAGACGAACTGGAAGAAAGATGTTTGGAGTAAACAACTCTAGCAAAATTGGTTTTGACAAATCCAACCTGAGATGTTACAACTGTGATAAACCAGGTCATTTTGCTAGAGAATGTACTGAACCCAAGTCTGGTCAAGCTGAAGGAACCAAAAGGTTGGTCACTGTGGAGGTTGAAACGAAGAAGGATAAAGCAAGTTCTTCTGGAGGTAACAAAGCATTGGTTTCCCAAACTAATACTGAGTATGATTGGTCAGACCAGATGGAAGCTCTTGATTTAAAGTTATCTACAGCTTTGGTTGCTCAAATTGTTTCTGAATCAGAAGAGGATGAGAATTTGTTTGCTGAGTTTGTATCAGATGATCTGTTAGATGGTATGTTTGTTGATAAGGAATCAGAGAAGGAAGAAGTTAAAGTTGATGAAAGTATTGTGAAGGAAGAGAAGCAGAGAAGGTTGTTAAGCAGAAGAAAGAACTTGAAGAGTACACTGTTGTGCCTCCAGTCAATTACAAGTTTGAAGATTCAAAGACTGTTAATGTTGCTACAGTGGAAGAACAAGTTGATGCTATGAAAGCATTCATGGTGAAGAAGGTTGAAGATTCTGAAGGAGGAAGATCAGAACCAAAGGTATATGATGATTTATGTACAAATTTATGTATTGAGAAAGTTCAAAGGTACAGAGTTCATAAAGAGAACTTGATAATGAAGTTGAAAAACTTCAATATCAAGCTCGAAGACACAAGTCAAATGAAATGATTTTTAAAGAAAAACATGAAGGTCTAAATGAAATGGTGTACAACTTACAATTAAATCTTCATGATAAAAAGAATGTACAAATAATGATTTGACTAACAGAAATAATGAACCTTGAAAATTAATCGACTCAACAGTGAATTAGCCTCGGCTAAATTGACTGTTGAAAAATTTGAACTTTCATCAAACATGGTTGAAGGTATTATCAAATCTCAATGACTCAGAAGATAAAAGATGGAAAATGTGGTGTTGGCTTTTCAAACATCGCTCCACCAATCAATCATGATTATTCATGCTTGCCTTCGTCTGATGTCATTTCTAATTATGATATGAGTTATAGGATAGGTTTTTCACCTTCCTCAGACTTAAAACCTTCAGTCAAAATAAATTGACTGTTGATCCTATCCAATAACAAAAACTAAACAATCGACTGAAAATTTTTGTGCAGGTAATGTGAAAGTGGATGGTTTGGTTGAAGAGTGGGAAAGTGATTGTGACAGTGAAAATGAAAGAGGGAGTTTAAAAAATAAGAATGTAAAAGATTTCAAATCTGATTGTAATCAAAATTCATTAAGGAATGAAAAGATTGTTGATTTAAATGAAACAAAACCAAATATCAACTGTAAATTGAATGAAAGTCAAAGGGCAAATCATAAAGTGAATCTTGAAAAAGATTTAAAAATAGATTTGTTTCTAAAGGTTAATGAAATAAAGATTATATTTTAAAGAAACGAATTTTTGATTCTTTAAAAATAAATTCATCAGAATGCTAATCCTGTGAAGCAAGATATTTGTAGCCCAGATGTGCAAAAGACTGGTCCTTCTTCATCAATTCTGAAAATTCAAAAGCCTGGTCCTTCTCCAGCATCAATTCGAATAACAAAGCTTGGTCCTTCTCCAGCACATTCTAAGACTGGTCCAATTCCAGCATCATCCGTTCCAAAAGTCAAAGCAGATAAACTCACATTACAAGTGTTCACAAATCACCCATTTCTTTGAATCTGACTAAGATGAACAAGCAATTAAACAATGAAGCAAAGATTCGAGAGATTGTGCAGAAAGTTAAACCAGAATGTCATTCTGACTTTGCTTTTTATGATAATTTTCATAATTGTCATCCACAGTTTGTTTTCCACACACAACACAGGAAATGTTATCAGTGTGGAAACTTAAATCATCTTATAATAATTGTCTTTTTCGACAAAAATCTTTAAGCAAACAACAATTTTATAATTCTATTGCTAACAATAGAAAAATGTTTTTCACTCGTGGAAAATTTTAAAAACCAATGAAATCAAAAGTTGAAAATGTTAATGTTGTCAAAAAGAACACGAATCAATATTTGAAAAATGATTTGAAAGTCAACATCAAATTGAAAAATGTTAAAGAAAAGATTGATGTGCAAAACAAATATAACAATCTCAAATCATTTTGTCTAACTGCAACACAGAATATGCTCAAGTCTTGTTTGACTTGGGTACCAAAGACTAAGTAATTCTTTTACTTATGCAGGGAAAACCGCAAAAGATTATTGAAAGCTTATGGCATGTAGACAACGGTTGTTCAAGACATATGACTGGAATTTATCGTTACTTCAAGATGTTCAGTCATATAATGGAGGAAGAGTATTTTTTTTTCGGTGACAAAGGAGGACGTATCACTAAACGTGGTACAGTTTCAAATGGTGTCCTAAGTTTTGAAAACGTCAATTTTGCCGAGGATTAAAACATAACCTGCTAAGTGTGTCTCAAATTTGTGACAAATAATATTCTACACACTTCACTAATAAAGAATGTTTAATCATAAAACCGGGTTTTGTAATTCCTGATGATTGGGTTTTGATGAGGACTCCGAGAGACAATGATACATATCTTCTTGATATGCATTGTTCTAATTCTTTGTTAACAGCATCTTGCTTATTATCCAAAGCCTCAGAGAATGATTCTATGTTATGGCATCGTTGGTTAGGACGCGTAAATCTTAAAAACATGAATAAACTGGTGCGTGGAAATCATGTTATTGGTTTACCTGAAAAAGAATTTCAATTAAATGAACGTTGTCTGTCATGTTCAAAGGGTAAACAACATAAACTTCCTCACAACCAATTGCACACAACTCAATCGAATCAATCTTACAACTCTTACACATGGATTTATTCGGTCAAGTAAGTGTTTTAAGTTTGGGTCGACGATCTTATTGTTTGGTTGTTACTGATGACTTTTCAAGATTTACTTGGGTGTTTTTCTTAGCATCTAAGGATGAGACTCCACATCTTTTGATCAAGTTCATTAATTTGGTGGAGAATCAGACAGATATGAAGGTAAAATGCACCAGAAGTGACAATGGAACATAATTTTGCAATCAGATGTTGAATGAGTTTTGTGAATCCAAAGGCATTGCGAGACAATTCAATGCTGCAGGCACTCCACAACAAAATGGAGTTGCAGAAAGAAGGAATAGAACACTCATTGAAGCTGCTCGAACTATGATATCTGCTGCCAAACTACCGTTGTTCTTTTGGGCTGAGGCAGTAAACACTGCATGTTATGTTCAGAATCGTGTGCTAATAAATAAAAGATTAAATATGACTCCTTATGAAATATTTTATAAACACAAACCCAAAGTCAAATATTTTAAAGCCTTTGGTTTTTGTTGTACTTTGTTACACACAATCGAATCAACCTCAAAGTTTTCTGAAAAGACTGATGAATGTTACTTTGTGGGATATGCAGCTAATAAGGTTGCATATCGGGTTTATAATAAACGAACAAGACTGATGCATGATCAGCTCCATCATGGGTTTATGATTATGAATCATTGTTAGTAAATTTTAAAATTTCTAAACCTTCATCATGCAGATGCTAATTCTCGATCAATATCTTTGGAGAATAAAATACTTGAGGAAATTTCATCTCTTATATCTGATGATTCAGTAATTCCTTAATCATCCAAGAGTATTCCTACTGCTTCTATGCATGTGTCTGAAGAATCACTGAATTCACCATTATCTGCTTCATCTTCTTCAGAGACTATTGATACTCCAATAGAAGTCATCAAAGTTCCATTTGAAGAATCTCCAAATGTGTCAACTGCTTCTGAAAATCACATTTCAGACGTCACTTTTAAGAAAATATTGTCTATCAATCTAGAACCTCTGAAGAAGTGAACGCACATGTGGAACATATCACTAACTTGGAAGATAAGATTGTTGCAGATGATATTCCTCAGCTAAGAATCCATAAAACTCATCCAACTGAAGAAATAATTGGTCCGTTGCATGAAGGTGTAATTACCCGAAGTCGTTTAGGGGCAATCAACACATGCTTGTATGCTTGCTTTCTATCACAATAGTGCCAAAGAATGTTGAAATGGCACTCAAGGAAAACAGTTGGATAGAAGCAATGCAAGATGAGTTGACGCAATTTAAGAAGCTGAATGTTTGGCATCTTGTCGAACTTCCACAAGATAAGCTTCCGATTGGAACAAAATAGATATTTCGAAACAAACGGATGAAAAAGTGTTACAGTTCGGAACAAAGCACGTCTTGTGGCGCAGGGATTTTATCAAATTGAAGGATTTGATTATGAAGAAATGTATGCTCCAGTTGCAAGACTTGAAGCAATACACATTTTCTTAGCCTTTGCTTCATACATGAATATTAAGGTGTATCAGATTGATGTCAAAACTGCTTTCTTATACGGGGAAATGAAGGAAGAAACCTATGTTTGTCAACCTCCTGAATTTGAAGATCCAGATCATCCTGATTATGTATACAAATTAGATAAGGCGTTGTATGGTTTACATCAAGCACCTCGTGATTGGTATGCAACTCTGACTGAACATTTACTTGCAAATGGTTATTCACGAGGAGCAATCGATCAAACATTATTCATTCGTAAATCAGGCGATGAAATCATTCTAGTCCAAATCTATGTCGATGATATCATTTTTGGGTCTACTAATGAAAGTATGTGCAAGGAGTTTGAAGAAGTGATGAAGAAGAAATTCGAGATGAGCTCTCTTGGAGAAATTTCATTTTCTTAGGTATTCAAGTTAATCAGACTGAAACTGGTATTCTTATTCATCAAGAAAAATATGTTCAGACTATATTAGAGAAATACAAGTTTTAGGATTCCAAAGTAGCTCCAACTCCTATGTCTTCTCGTCCTACTCTCACTCCAGATCCATTAGGCGAATCAGTTGATCAACATCTATACAGATCAATGATTGGTTCCCTGATGTATCTTACTACAAGCAGGTCGGATATCATGTTCCCTATTTGTCAGTGTGTCCGCTATTAAAGTAATCCAAAAGAATCACACATGAAAGCTGTCAAGAGGATTTTCAAGTATCTCAAGGGTCAACCAAAACTTGGTCTTTGGTATCCTCGAACTTCCGATTTCAATTTATTTGTTTATACTGACAGTGATTATGGTGGTTGCAATTTAGACAGGAAATCGACTATAGGAGGATGTCAATTTTTGGGCAACAGACTCATTTCCTGGCAGTGTAAAAAGCAGAACACTATTTCCACATCCATTGCCGAAGCTGAATATGTGGCTGCATCGAGTTGTTGTTCCCAGCTTGTCTGGATTCAATAACAACTTCTCGATTATGGTCTCAACATATATGACACACCAATTTGGTGTGACAACACGACAGTACTGAACATCATAAAAAATCTCATTCAACATTCCAAAACTAAACACATTGACATCCGAATCCATTTCATCCGTGACTGTTTTGATCGTAAACTTATTCATTTAAAACAAGTGCCATCAACTAAAAACATTGCTGATTTGTTTACCATGGCATTTGATCATTCTCGCTTTGATTTCCTTGTGCAATCATTGGGAATGATTAATTTTGGATAAATTGATTTCTTGAATCTTCACAAAAAGATTTTTCATTTTTTAATAAGGAATAAATTGTAATTGATTTCTTTTTCTTTAAAAGAACAATCACAATTTTAGGGGGAGAAATTAGAAAACAAGTTCTGAAAAATATTTTGGTTTTAGGGGGAGTCAAGATTGGATAAATTGTCAAAAAGTAATTTTCATGATTAAATGAGAAATGATATTACAAAGTTCAAAACAAGTCTAAGTACTTTCAAAGGCTTACATATAAAAAGACTTGGATTATGTTTGATGTGTCAATAGGCTTTGCTTTCAGAAATGAAAGATCATAAATGAGTGATTAAACGTGAAGTAAAGTGATATGATTTAGTGGGGAACATATCAGGATTCTGTGATAATACCAAAAATGTTCTAAAACTGACTGAGAGTATATTCTTGTCATACTCAAGCCTGTTATTGTTTGATTCAGTGATTATCATATATAACTATGTATATATATATAAAAGAAAATTCAAAAAGACATGCAAAAAGAAATAAAAAGACAAAAAAAAATAAATGAGCACAAAGATGCCAAAAAGGCCATATAGGGTATAAGATGCCAAAGTGCACAAATCAAAAGATATGTCTAAAGACATACATACTATATGGTATATATATTTTCTACTTTGAGAAAATTTTTTGATCATGGAAGGCAAAATCAAAAGATGGGGCATGTAAGTCCGGATGGCTTGTAAGTCCTAAACATCTTGAGAGGGAAGACGTAAGTCCGGATGGCTGTTTGTAAGTCCTTAAATTGTTAATATTCCGTGTTAAGAAATATTTCTCAGGCTAGTTATGCTCAAATAGATATATTTTAGGAATAAACAAATGGTATCACTGATCAACAATACATGGTTTAAGTCAATTTGAGATGACTTGAAATCTCGATAGTGTCTTGAAGACTAATAAGTATTTTACAGAAGTTCTGATTGTGGGATCCACTGAATTTATATAAAATCATACAAAACATGATAAGTATCACTCCTTATGTTTCTGAGTAAAACTGAAGTATAAGTTTAAATAGGACAAAATATATTGACAATCAACTTAACCAGTTTCCTTTAAATAAAGCTGGACAGAGTCTTGACTTGACAAAGAACTATATGATCTCATTATGAAATTTCTAACAAGACAACATCTTGATTCTTTATATGTGTTCATTATTGTGTTATTTTGTTTTGTTATCATTTTGTTTTGTTTTTTTTTGTTTTATTCTGTTTTAAGACAAATAAATCACAGATAATATTTTGAAAAATTGAAGATTCATTAAATTAATTGGTCACTTGGTAAATAAAATATTTTGTTTTGATTCATAATTGATAATAAAAGTTTGTTGAAAGATGTAAAAAATTGAAAAGTTGAAAAATTCTCTAAGTGTTAAAACACACTCGCGCGAAACGGTGAGTCGCGCGAATGGTCAGTCGCGCGAAACGATTTGTCGCGTGACACTATTGACTTATAAATATCTTTGTGTTGAAAGCGAAGTCACTTTTCGCTCACTATTCACATCTGAAATCACTTTTCGCACAAACTCATTGTTTTGATTTCTGAGAGTATTTCGTATACTAAACTTCCCATTAGTTCACATTTCATCAAGATTTGAGATTGACAGGTAGATTTCAAATACATTGGTTACTAAAGAGATAAAATCCTAAAAGGAACTTAACAATTTTTAAACTAAAATCTAATAAAATGGACTTAAATGTTAAAATTGAAAGATGGAATGGACTTATTGAACATAGGCAACAGTTGGGGAATGAATTTCATTGTGTAAAAACAAGTTTCTGAAGGATAATTTGAACGTTGGTCTGCGCGAATCGCTTGAGATATGAACAGTTGCGATTGTATGTTTCGCGTGAAGATAATTTTCGCGTGAATATTGTTTTCGCGTGAACTCTATTTTCACGTGAAACTAAATTTAGTGAAAGTTTAATTTTTATGAGAAAACAGTTTTCGCACGAAATATGTTTTTGCATATAAGTTGATTTTGAATAACAAGTGTTTTCGCATGACTGTAATTCTCGCGTGAAAACAGTTTTCGCGCGACTGAGAACTTAAGTGCTAAAATTTTTTCTAAGTGTGAAAACTTTTCTTGTGTGAGATTAAGTTATGTGAATTTTACTTATCTTGTTTGTTTGTGTAATTGCAGATGGCACAAATGATTTTTAACAAAAATCATAAATGTGTGGCATATTTAGAGAATGTTCCTGAGGGGAAGGAACTATTTACTTCTATGATTGAGGGGTTGAAGAATTCCCGAATTATGTATGCTATTTCTGCTGACCCTCACATCTACTCTGAATTGATTGACTCATTCTAGAACACTGCTGCATTAGAAAAGGATGGAGTGGGCAAACCAATTATTACTGCTACAGTTAAGGACAAGAGGGTGATTGTATCACAGACCATTCTGAACCGAGTACTATTATTTAATGATCAAGATGATGCTCTAACCAGACTAGAAGATGAAGTTGTCATAGATTGTTTGACACGTATGGGTTATGAGTACAATATCCCAGTTTGGAGAAGAAATGGTTACCACCATACTGGAAGTATTTATTTCACGTGGTTATCCATTGTCTGAGTAATCTGAAGGCGGGAATGGATAGTTTGAACGCAGTGTTTAGATCTCTACTAGTTTCCCTTGTGGATGATCTTCCATTCAGTATTTCTAGAGCTATCTTTCAGGAGATGCAGAAGAATGCCACTGCTAATCCGGGAAAGAAGTTCATCATGTATCCTCGTTTTATTCAGTTGGTGATCAATGACGCTTATCCTGAGTTTGCAACACTTAGATCTTCTAAGTATGTTGTTCAAACTATCAAGAAGGAGATATTTACACATTTGACTGGAGCTCGAGGGAATAAATGCTCTGGTGAAAGTTTTGCAAAGATTGGTCGGTTTTCTGTGATTGATGACAGTGATAGAAACATGGAAAGAGATGATCATACTGTTGATGCATAGACTGGTATTTCTACCTCTGGTGCAAGAGATGATATTGATGAGGAGATTGAGAGATTATTCGAGGATGAACCAACTCAAGCTGGGAGAGCAGAAGGTGAAGTTTAATCAGCCTCCAGTTCAGATACTGTAAGTGATCAGATAGGGAATGTTCTCTATATCCTTCAGACTGATCAGACTCCATCTACACCAACTTCCTCCAGGAAAAGATCTGTTAAAGAAAGAGATACGGATTATATTCCTGAGGAATCTCCAAGTACTTCCATGAGGCTGAAGCAAATGGCTAAGAGGAAAGATTTTTCAGCAAGAAAAAGAGGGAGAAGTGGTATTCCTAAACGACCACGAACTCAAGTGATTATCACTGAAGCTGAACCGACTACCACTTCTGATATTCAGAGATCACCTGAAATAATGGTGACTGAAGAAGAAACTCAAGCTGATGTCACTGCTACTGTTTCTGAGACAGAGACTGTTCCTGTTTCTGAACCAGTAAATATTTCTGAGTCTGGGTTTTCAACTCCACCTAGACAAGAGAATTTAGAGTTTGATGTTGACACATTCCTGAGCACTCCACCAGAGTTCAGAGGTAGAGAAGAATCTTCAAGTGCTCATCAATCTACATCTATTACATTGGAAGAAAGGGTAAAGAATCTAGAAAAGGAAAGTTATGAGAATGTGAAGATTATTTCTGAGTTAAGGAAAGAGAATGAAGAGAAAACCAAAATGATTACAATGATTCATTTGGATTCAAGCATCAAAGATACAAGGATCACATCTCTGGAGATACAGATGAAGAATGTCATGGATTATTCCGCTGGTTTAGAGAGATGGTTACAGGAGCTGAGAGAGTTTATCTCTCAAACTTATTTCCATCAACCGCAGGTTGTACGTTCTACAACTGTGGTTGGTGAGACGAGCAGACGTTCACCGAGTCCATCTCCTGCAGCTGATTTACAAGAAGTTGAGAAAGTCACCGAAGCTCAAACTACAGAGACACAACCAAGTGTTAGTGTTACTGAAGGTGTTCCAACTACATCTGAAGTACCTATCACTGAAGTTGTTACACCTACAGCTTTTGTTAAGCCCGAACACATGATGCCTATCCCTGTTGCTAATGATGAAGAAGATGAAGATTTGATTGATTACGGTGATTCAGATGATGAATTAGATGATGATGTTTAGGATAATGATAATGATGATGACGATGATGATGGTGGAGATGATGGTGATAATCATGATGATGATAATACTAGTGATGATGATGATGATGGAGGTGATGTTGGTGGTTTATCGTCTAATCCTACTGGTGATATTAGCACTGACAATGTCTCAGGACCAAGTGCTAGTGATCCAGAAGGATATGAACCATTGGACCCTGCCACTGAAGACTTATACGAGAAAGAGTTATATTCTTTTCAGCAATCTGCATCTTCTGGAGCTACAGAAGAAGAATTTGGTTTATTTGATGATGTAGATGAGCCAAATGAGTATACAGATTTCTTTGGGAATAACTTACAAGACTTATTTAAAGACATTAATCTGGAAGAAGGAGAAATTCCAACTGAGTCTGTAAGTAAACCAACTCCATCTGCTACAATACCAAAGGATTCTGCTGGTCAAATTGCTTTGTATACCAAAGGTGGAATGCAGTTTCGAGCTCCACCACCTCCTAAAGAAACTCATTTTTTATTTGTATCTAAGCCAAAAGACAAATATGGTGAGATATTACATGTGATTAGCTGGGCATTTGATGAAGAGAAAAAGATGTATGTGATAAAAAGAAGGAATGGAGAGATTGATTACCTTAAGAGCACTCAAGATTTTCACACATTACGAGCTGCTGATTTATATGCAATGGGCAAAGTTCCATTTTTCAATGAGAGAAATCATGGAGAAGCTGAACTGATGAGGTCAAAAATAAGAAGAGAGATGAAAAATAATTTCAAAGACTTCAGAACTGCAAAATCAAAGGTGATTGATGACTCTTCCAGAATAGATGAAAATACAAAAGCTCCAATGAAGATCAGAGTCTATCAACATCCTAAATACATAAAGAAAGTTCCAGTTCATGCTCCCGTTCCTCCAAATTCTTTGAAGCAATTTATTTCTTAGAATTGTGAAAAGGATTCAGGTCAGGCTGTGATCAAATGTGTTGATAGATCTTACAGAATCATTGATCCAGCTGAGTTAATGAAGTTTGGCAAAGACGACTTGAATAAGCTGCTACACTGCCCTATCACAGCTGACGAGTCTGTTTACTTTTTATCTTGCCAGTATGTTTGGATGATTGATCGAATTCTAAGGAATAAGTGGTATGCATATTCCGGATCTTACAAGAAAGCAAATGTCGATTTTGACTAAGAGTGTTTCACCGAGCCTAGGGGGAGATTGTAGAAGACTATATAAGGCTCGGCAAAACAACTAACGATGAATAAAGATGGTGTTGATCAACATATTTCAAGCGAAATGAAGATGTCAAGCGAAAGGAAGAAGTCACGCGAGAAGGAAAAGTCGAGCGAAAGGAATAACCGCGTGAAAAGCTTACTCACGCGAGAACTCTTGTTTTAGTATAAATATGTATTTTTCGCTTTTGTAGAAGAACTTTTGAACAGTTCTGATAGTGCTAATTTGCTTGTAATCATTCTGTGCAATTCGCATAAGATTGTAATCTCTCGATTATCAATTGAAATCAATTTTTTAACTATTGTTTCTCTTCTTCCAATCTCAATTACATTCCGCATTCTTAAGATTGAGATCTTGGTTATTGTTCTTGGGAATTTACTGAATTTTACAGTTCGAGTTTAAGGGGTTTCAATGGTATGTGAGATATTGTAGGTGGGTGGTGGATTTAATGGCATTGAACGTAAGAGGAACGCGTGTTCACTGACTTACCTAACGGTTCGATATCTTTTATTTTTTTTCATATATAAATAATTACTATTTTTTGTTTGTTTAATATATTATATGTGAAAAGAAATTGATAAAAATGTGTCTCATGTGAGAGATACATACATGAGTTAACTGTACATTTAACTGAAAGTTAGTGTAAAAAATAATAGGAGTACACATATTTAAAAAAAACATTGTATGTACTTATTAAAACTAATGGAAATACCGTGTAATTTCACATATTAATAAAAGACATAATTTTTAATTTACTCTAAAAGATATGAATAAGAAGCTTGTTTGGGCAAGCTAGCCTTGTGAAACCATAGATGGAATGTCTGGGCTTAGGCTTGTTGACAAAATAAGTTTCGATATAAACTCTAGTTATTTAACCTTAACTTGATTTAAGTTTTTATCAAGTGTATCTTAAGTACCTTACCAATTTAGAAATTACAATGATAATATTAGTTTTTCTTGGAAAAGCATTAAGTATAACGGGTTTTATCTTAAATATATTTTACCAAAAGAATGAACAATTATAAATATAGACATAATGTTTAAAAAAAATGTAATGAGCCCCACAAAGTGTACGGAGAATGGAACCCACTACAAAAGGTGAGATTTCTGACTCTTTTTTCTCTCTACAAGCTGCTGTAAAAGTGTAAAACGGAAATGCAAAATCCTCCAAAGAATTCACTTTTCAGATTTTACTCAATCGAAAGCTTAAAAAAGTAATCGTCACACAGTATTTTAGAGTAAAAGTACAGTAAATATGAAAAGTTATTACTAACCCAAATCATGTCTATAACCATAGTTTTATAAGACTAGATGTTGTGAGGCATGAAGCATGGGGCGCGACCCATGTGGTTGTCCACTCTGGTTGCGAACACCGTAATAGGGTGGATCGAGTGGGGGCGTGAGGGATATCACGGTTGAATCAGGGGCTCTTTCCACAACAAGTTAGGTCTATTTGATTAGCTGCTTTATCCAGAGCCGGTCCTCTTCTTTACATATGATGCATTGAGTTTGAAACCTCTTAAAAATAAGGGCTCCTAATTAAAAAAGATTATTTTTATATTGGACTTTGGGATTTTTTTGGCCAACTCAATCAACAAAGGAATCAGTGAATCAGGAATAAAGCAGGATGAACTTGTCACGGGACAACACAACCATCCCCAACGAGAACCATTGCAGTACCGGACCACTCGATTCTCGGCGATCTGAAATCGGGAATCACACAAAACCTGCTCGCAAGCCTTCAACTTAAGGATTATCATCTCAACACTCATCTTATTTACTTTACTTGCTTCCTGTTTATCTTCACATCCAATTGATTTTTCATCTTTTAATCTCATTTGCGAGCAGCATATAGGGTTTTATTGTTAAATTGTGTACTTTCTTCTTCCAGATCGGCATCATTTGTTAGAAATTTGATTCTAGTTGCTTCGAATATCACGTATTATTAATGATTTTGTTATGAAGTTTTTTGTGAGATTCGGATTATTTTGATTTTTAAATTGTTTTACCTGCATAATTGTTGCTTTTTTAGCATATCATTTAGCTTTCCTGATCAATTTTGATGATTCGTGTGGTATATTAGCATATTGTTATGTGGTGAGTCAGTTAATTGGAATTTAAGTAATTGGGTGTTTAGGCATTCAGATCCAGGCTTTTTTATTAGGTATTTTGGTGCTTAGACATAAAGTGTATATACAAATTAGAATTTCTAAAGCATTTAGGCAACACAAAATTGATTTAAGTTGTTTTTTGATTAATTGATTTGGTGTTTTTTTTTTTTTTTTTGAATTGTAATGTCGAATCGAATACAAAAGTTCAATTCCGGTGAATCAAAATATTTTACTTTATTATTGTTGGTCTCAAGCCCGGTTAAAGAATGAGGTTTCAGTCAATTTGTTTTTGATCTTTTTTTTAGTTTGATTAGAGCCCCCAAAACCTTGAGCCGGCCCTGGCTCTATCCACTGCTTTGTGAGTATTAAGTCAGCGTCACATGTTACAATATTACATGATAACCCCACAACACGCATGGATAGAGCCTCTTAACAACACATAGCTTAAGTTCTGTCGGTAGAACTTTATATAAGTAGTCGTCTCCCCTTAAATAAAATCATCATCTCGAAAGAAAAAAAAAATAAGTGGCAACTTGTTCTATTTTGAAACTACCTTTGTATTAGTTTTGTTCTTTAGCTCAATCATAAGCAATTCTAATAGACAGTATCAACTTACAAGAACGTTTTAAGAAATGATGGTGACTTTGAGATATTCTTCATTTGGGTGTGTAATTTGTGTAGTAGTTTTACAAAAGGAGGTCATCGTCATCCCCATTGGCGATTACTTTGGCCATGTCATGTCACCTTGATATGAAATTTATTACATATGACGATGATGAGCTTAGCCAAATCATGTCAAACACTGCAACGAATTACCCACCACCATTTTGTGTTGAAGATGAGTGAAAAAAAAAACATTCTAACGATATTTAAATTTTATTTAGAGTGGGTGAAAAATTAAAACTCTAACTGACACCTCACTATTCCTAATGACGATGAGCAGAACTTATCGATTTAATCTATCTTTAGCTTCAAGTTCAAGAGGAATTTTACAATTTGACGTTGTAATTTTATTACACATATCAAGGGTTTTCCCAAGCGTTTGAAATACTTAGTGACGATAGTCTAAAGATGCTGCAATTTGTGGTTGGAAACGAAAGAAGTTTCGACCTTAGTGTACATGTTATTCTTGAGTCAAGAATGTCCATTCAAAACGAAAGAAGTTTCGACCTTAGTGTACATGTTATTCTTGAGTCAAGAATGTCCATTCAATAATCTAGTTGTATGGATCTTCTGTGTGGGTTTTCAATATCAAAGGCTCCCCAACTAAGATCTTATAATTGCTAGCAAAAGTTGAAAATAAGGTTTCGCCAATTAAAGAAAATACCATTAATCTGTTGCGCTGCATACATTGAATATCTTTTGTGCTGCATACAATGAATATCTGTTGCATCTTTAGGTTGTGGTGTCGTCTATTAAATCCACAAACGTTATGAAGATTTGTTCTGGAGTCTTGTTATGATCAACGTCACATACTGTGTTACCATTATTTAGGGCTGTTCAAATAGCTCGCGGCTCGTGGCTCGCTCGGAGCTCGCTCGAAAAAAGCTCGAAAAAAGCTCGCTCGAATCGGCTCGGTTTAAAAACGAGCCGAGCCGGCTCGGTTTAAAACCAAGCCGAGTCCGAGCCAAGGGCGGCTCGCTCGTTGGCTCGCTCGTTGGCTCGCTCGTTGGCTCGCTCGTTGGCTCGTTTACTGGCTCGACTAAATATGTAATATATATATATATATATATATATATATAACATTTATATATAATATTTTTATATATATATATATAACATTTATATATAATATTTATATATAATATTTATATATAATATTTATATATAATATTATAATAACAATACCATTAAAAAATAAAATTGTTTTAGATTGTCTGCAATCTCACAATCTGCATTCACAATTTCACTTTTTTCACAGGTTTGAATTTTGAAATGAAAACCCTAATCCCCATTCGCCACTCCCCAAACAAACCCTAGACCCCATTCGGGCATTCGGCTGCTGCGGCGTCTCCCTCCCATCTCGGCGTCTCCCTCTCCCACTCTCCCGAGTCCGTCACTCCCTCCCGCCTACCACTCACCCACGCCCTCCGTCACTCCCTCGTCCCTCCCCTCGGTCGCCTCCGCCGCCTGCCCGCCTACCACCACTACGGCTGCTGCATCTATATATGTTTACATCAAGGTTTTTCATTTTGTCTTCTACTTTTGTTTCTTTGCATCTATATATGTTTACATCAAGGTTTTTAGAAATATGCTTGTTTATGATATTTCTGCGATTTGAGTATCTATGATTTGTGTTCTCCTGAAAGTCTTTTTAGCATTTTGTCTTCTACTTTTGTTTCTTGGCAGCATTGTTATGATATTGCTGCATCTATATATGTTTCTTGGCAGCATTGTTATGCTGTAGATTTGTGTTCTCCTGAAAGTCTTTTTAGCATTTACTGCATCCCCATTGTAGATTTGCTGCATCTATCTATGATTTCTTGGCAGCATTGTTATGATATTGCTGCATCTATATATGATTTGCTGCATTTACTGCATTTTGTCTTCTACTTTGTTTCTTGGCAACATTGTAGATTTGCTGCATCTATCTATGATTTAATTGTTTTCTCTTATTATATTGAAGAATGTCTTCCTTTAAAGAATCAGTTGGTGGAGTTGAGACGAATCCAAGTAATGATCATGTTGAACTAAGTGATGGGGAAAGTGTTGAGCTAGTTGATGAACTACAAGATACAGTTGATGTGCCTAATTTAGATGATGCGGGTCTAGAAGCTCCAAAAAGAAAGAATATATCTGAAGTTTGGGATCATTTTGTAGGTGTTGAAGTAATGTGTAAAGGAGAAAAGATGACAAAACAACAGTGTATTCATTGTAAGAAGAAATATGTATATGTTGCTGGAGGCCCCACGTCAACTCTTAAGCGACACTTGCCCAAATGTCCATATCTCAAGAAGTCAAAAGGTATGAAACGGGGTTTTGATTTTGGATCATGTAGCAGTGATAATGCATCTGGTTTTAACATGAACGGGGGTTATGAGCAAACGAAGTGCAGGGAAATAATTGCAAAAATGATTATAGCCCATGAGTTACCTTTCTCTTTTGTAGAGTACCACTGGTTCAACCAACTAATGAAATATTGCAATCCCTTGTATCAAAAAGTAAGCAGGTCAACAATTACACGTGATTGCATTAAAGTGGTTGATGTAGAAAGAGAGAAGATGAGAAAAATTTTTAAAAATGTTGATATGATATCACTTACAAGTGATTGCTGGACATCAAATCGAACTATTGGGTATATGTGTTTAACAGCTCACTTTGTTGATTCGGATTGGAATATGCAAAAAAGAATAATTGGTTTTAATGAGCTTGCACCACCCCATAGTGGCGAGGTTATAGCAGATGGGATTTTAGAGTGTCTTATTAAATGGGGCATTCAAGATAAAATAGGAACAATTACTTTGGATAATGCATCAAATAATGATAGAGCAGCTTCTATTTTGAGAAGTAATTTCGAAGGGAAGGGAAAGTTACATTTTGATGGTTTGTTTTTTCATGTTCGATGTTGCGCTCACATATTGAATTTGGTGGTGCAAGATGGTTTAGGAACTATTGAATCATGTTTGTGGAAAATTAGAGACGGTGTTAAGTACTTGAGAAAGTCCCCGGGCCGTCTGTTGAAGTTTGGTGAAATTGCAATAACTCTTGGTATCTCTACTCATAGGTCTTTATGTATTGATGTTAAAACTAGGTGGAACTCAACACACCGCATGCTTCAATCAGCTATTCACTACAAACGAGCCTTTCAAGGCTATGCGTTGAGAGATTCCAACTTTGAATGGTCCCCAACAGATATCGAGTGGACTCGAGCAGAAAAAGTGTGCAAAGTGCTTGAAGTTTTTCTAGATGCCACTAATTTGTTTTCGGGTACATCATATCCAACTTCAAATTTGTTTCTTATTGAAATATTTAAAGTTAAAAAAGAGATAGCTCATGCTTATACATTGGATGATAATTTCTTGAAAAACATGAGTGTGCCTATGTATGAGAAGTTTGAGAAATACTGGGGAGAAATTGGGGTGCTCATGTCAATTGCATCTGTATTAGACCCACGCTTTAAGTTGTTGTCAGTTAGTTGGACTTTTGAGAGGTTATATCCGTCAAATGAGCTTGATAGCCGCGTTGGAGACGTGACTGATAAGTTGAAGTCTCTTTTTGAAAAGTATTCAGATGCATATATGGCGGCTAGGGCTTCCACGAGCAGCTTTATTACCACAACCTCCCTTGACCATCGTGCTAGACAAGAAGATGACTTCTTTGCCTTTTTAAAAACTAGACCTGTTGAAAGTACTCAAAAAACTGAGTTGGAGGTGTATTTGGAAGAACCTATGTATATAGGTTTGGAGAACACGAAATTTGATTTGTTGAAATGGTGGAATCAAAATTCTTCCAAGTTTCCTATTTTAAGCAAAATGGCTCGTGACATATTTTGCATTCCAATCACCACTGTTGCTTCGGAATCAGCCTTTAGTGCGGGGGGGCGTATATTGGACGACTATAGAAGCTCCCTTTCAAAAGATATGGTTGAATTACTTGTTTGTGGAAGTGATTGGATAAAGAGAGCATCAAAAATCACTCTACAAACATTAGAAGTGAGTTATATTCTTATTTTTTGTTGTTCTTTCTATTTCTACTTTTATGTACTAATATTTACATTCTTTTTACGCGTAGCAATCCGCAAAAGAAGAAGAAAATCTAGAAATAAAGATAATGGTGAATGATGCTACAAATAAATGATTGATATGTTTGGTATGTTCCTATTTTACATTTGTATTCTATGTTCCTATTTTACATTTGTATCCTATTTTACTTATGCTAGGAACTTAATCAAATAGACTTTCTTTGGATGGAAAAGATCCCTGAACTTTCTGCCATTAGTTTTAAGATTGGTTTTTTTGAACATATGGGTCAAACATATAGGTTAAGCCCAACAGGTCAAACTGTACCACATCAATATCAACAGGTCAAGCTTGTTATTTATGCTATGAACTTGATGTTCTTATTAAAGGAATATTCATAACTTGAGTTTCATGTTAACCTGCAGGCTTTCCTCGATTTGACATGTTAACCCGTTTGATTAATAGTGAGTCATCTTAACCTTAGCCAATGCTCTCATGAAAATACCACATCCATTAATTGATATTGATTTATTTCATTGATTATTTTTTGCAGGTATTTAGAAGTGCAAGAGAATGTTTATGCGGGTTAATTCATATGCTAATGAACGTTGAATTGTTAAATTATTTTTGTGTATCGTTGGTTGAATTAGATTGGGACTTGTAATCTATGATGTTGAACTGATTTTTAGTATGTTTTTTGAACTATGCGTTTATATTTGGACTTTTGAAGTTTGAGAGATGTGTATTAAATTTTCTTTTAAAACCGAGCCAAACAAAACCGAGCCGAGCCAGCTCGGTTTAAAACCAAGCCGAGTTCGAGCTCTACTTTTTAGCTCGGTTGTAAATCCGAGCCGAGCCGAGCTGGCTCGGTTTATAATTCGAGCCGAGTCCGAGCACATCCTGGCTCGGCTCGGCTCGGCTCATGAACAGCCCTACCATTATTGGGCAAACCCCGCAAGACTTATACTTGTAGAGTTACTGTATTTCTCAAAACGGAAAATGAAACGTGTGCATTTCGTGATCTTTCCACACAACAGAATAAACCATGTCATATTTTCTCCGATAGGATGTGACCGGATATACATACAAAACTTTATCTCCACGTCTTATCACTACAACAATTTCACTCTATACCGACAAACGCTATAGCGACGACAAAAGTCGTTGGTACAGAACGCTCTGTACCAATGTTCTCAGAACCGGATCGGACGTCGAACCGGACGGCTTACTGGTTTGGTGGTCGGACCGGTCGGACCGGTCGGACCGGATGGACCGGATTTAACTATATTTTAATTATATTTATATATGTAATTAAATATAAGTAATTTATATATGATTTATACATATATTTTATAGTTATATATAAAACTTAACTATATTTGTATATACAAAGTACTAATTTATGGTTTAACACCCCGTTTTTACCTACTAAAATCAAAAAAAAAAAAAAAAAAAATCAAAATCCGGTCGGACCCGAACCGGTTGGCCGGTCCAACCGCCGACTCGGTTCGAACCGGCCGGTTCAACTCTCCAAAAACGAACCACCCTCGACCGGACCGGACAGGCCTCCGAATCCCGGTCGGACCGGCCGGTCCGATCCGGTCCTAACAACATTGCTCTGTACCGACGACATGCCGTCGGTACAGATAAAAGTCATATATTCAACACTTTGACTCTATACCGACGACATGTCGTTGGTATAAAAAAAAACGCTCTGTAGGAAAAAAAATATTTTATTTTATCTTTTTTTAAAACCTTTAGGTTAAGAAAGTAAAATTAAAAAAACCTGCGTTATCTGTCCCGACGACACACGTCGTCGGGAAAGACAAATATTAAACTTATTTCTTTTCTTTTTTTTAAACATTCGTGTAAGAAAAATAAAAGTAAAAAATGGTTTTCCTTTTCCCGACGACATGTCGTAGGAATAGGTGGAAATTAAAAAAAATATTTTTTTTTTAATTTTTACCTTGCCGACGACATCTCGTTGGTATAGAGTTGAAAATTAAAAAAAATATTTTTTTAATTTCCAACTCTATACCAACGACATGTCGTCGGTATCGGTGAAAAATAAAAAAATTATTTTTTTATTATCTATAGGGACGACTTTTTTTAATCCATAGCGACGACATGTCGTCGCTATAGAGTCCAGACCCCTTAAATCGCAGCTTCGACCTTCTGCCTTATTTTTCAACCAAAAAACCCCCATTTCTTATCCCAACTTCATCTCGATTTATAGGCTTATTTGGCATCAAACTGAAGTGTTTTAAGGTAAGAATGATGTTTCTTTTACTATAATGAAGTTATATAATCTTGTTTTTATAAGTTTTATCTAAATTTTTATGTTTTAGATGAGATTAAAGTTTAAAGCTTGAAATTAAAGGATTTGAAGATTTTCAAGGTATGAAATTCGTTTATAGCTTATCATTTAAGTGTTGTTAGGTGAATATGTATGTGGTTGGGTTTATATAATTGTAAAATTGTATATATATGTAAATGTATATGGGTTTGATGTTAGATTAGGTTATATGGGTTTGATGTTAGATTAGGTTATGCCCACCAAGTGTTTGATGGAATACCACCATATATATTTTCATGGTTTTAAGTTTGTATGTATTTTTATATGTGTTATTTTATATGTATATGGTTTAATGTGTTTAGTTGTTTATGTGTATGTTTATATGTATGTAATTATGTTAATTTTGTATGTGAATGTTTGTATGTATTTATGTTTATATGTTTGTTCATTAGTATGTTATATGTTTGTTTTTTAGTAATTGTGTAGTAAGTATGTTGTATACTTGTATGTTTTTTGTATAGTTGTAAGTGTGTATGTAAGTATGTTCTATACTTGCATGTAAGTATGTTTGTATTTTTGTAATTGTGTATGTAAGTATGTTGTATAGGTATATTGTTAATATTTATTTTCTATTTTTGTTGAAGCATGTCAACATATATTGCTCGAGGACATGATGGGGATGGCGGGGATCTACCTCCGCATGGGGATCCAAATAGGATTCCAACAGGTTGCACAGAAGAGACATATGGAGGTGAAAGTATAATTATTAGTATAAAAATAAGTATTAATTGTCGAAAGATTCATTTCTAAGAATTTTTATTATTCACAGGGGAGTCATCCGATTGATCTCTTTCAGAAAATGCATTTCAAAGAAGGCACGGGATGGGTGAATGCAAGCGCAGAATCGGATTGGGTAAGTTTGAACTAACATTGTGTGAATCTAGTATGTTTACATGTGTTTGGGTCAAAATGACCCATTTTAAGCAATTCTAGTATGTTTAAGTGCGTTTGGGTCAAAATGACCCATTTGAACTAACTTTTGATTGATTCTAGCATGTTTAAGTGTGTTTGGGTTAAAATGACCCATTTGAATTATCTTTTGATTGATTCTAACATGTTTAAGTGTGTTTGGGTCAAAATGGCTCATTTGAACTAACTTTTGATTGATTCTAGCATGTTTAAGTGTGTTTGGGTCAAAATGGCTCATTTTAAGCAATTCTAGTATGTTTAAGTGTGTTTGGGTCAAAATAACCATTTGAACTAACTTTTGACTGATTCTAGAATGTTTAAGTGTGTTTGGGTCAAAATGACACATTTGAACTAACTTTTGATTGATTCTAGCATGTTTAAGTGTCTTTGGGTCAAAATGGCTCATCTGAACTAACTTTTGATTGATTCTAGCATGTTTAAGTGTGTTTGGGTCAAAATGACACATTTGAACTAACTTTTGATTAATTCTAGCATGTTTAAGTGTCTTTGGGTCAAAATGGCTCATTTGAACTAACTTTTGATTGATTCTAGCATGTTTAAGTGTGTTTGGGTCAAAATGGCTCATTTTAAGCAATTCTAGTATGTTTAAGTGTGTTTGGGTCAAAATGACCATTTCAACTAACTTTTGATTGATTCTAGTAGGTTTAAGTGTGTTTCGGTCAAAATGATCCATTTGAACTAACTTTTGATTGATTCTAGCATGTTTAAGTGTGTTTGGGTCAAAATGACCCATTCGAACTAACTTTTGATTAATTCTAGCATGTTTAAGTGTGTTTGGGCCAAAATGACCAATTTGAACTATCTTTTGATTGATTCGAGTATGTTTAAGTGTGTTTGGGTCAAAATGGCCCCTTTTAAGCAATTCTAGTATGTTTACGTGTGTTTGGGTTAAAATGACCCATTTAAACTAACTTTTGTGTGATTCTAGTATGTTTAAGTGTGTTTGAGTCAAAATGACCCATTTGAACTAACTTTTGATTGATTCTACTATGTTTAAGTGTGTTTGGGTCAAAATGACCCATTTGAACTAATATTTTTAATATGTTTAATGCAGGAACGAATTCAAGAGGAGTATGTGAGATCCTCTAGCAAGACCGGTGGAGTCTCGTCTGCTGTTGATGAGATTCAATGCATTGAGCGTGCCTTAGGTCAAAGGCGAGGACATATACGAGGTGTTGGTCGCGTGGTGAGACATCCCACCCCTGATTTTTCTAGCTCACAACCTCCAACACAACATTTGCAAGATGAAGTTGCAGAGCTTAGACAAGAACTTAAACAAAAACAACAACAAAATGAAGAAACTATACAACAACAACAAATACAAGAGATGCAACGAATGCTCCAAGAGCAGATGGAAATAATGCGTTACTGGCAGCAGCAACGACCATCTGGTGGCAATTAGAGTTTGTATTTTTATTAGATTTTATGAAACTTTAAACTACTTTGAAGTTATACGAATTATTTATGTTAAACTTGAATGTGATTTGCACTAATTATATGTTTGTTAAATTTGCATCAATTATCAGTTTGTTAAATTTTTATTAAAAAAAGCAGGTACTTAAAAATAATTAAAAAAAATAAAGTCTATAGCGACGACATGTCGTCGCTATAGACTGTAATCTATTTTTAAAAAAAATATATTATCTATAGGGACGACATGTAATCGCTATAGCTAATATAAAAAAATATATATTATCTATAGGGACGACATGTCGTCGCTATAGTTAATATAAAAAATATATATATTATCTATAGGGACGACATGTCGTCGCTATAGATAATATATATATATATTTTCTATTTTTTTATTCATTATTTTCAGAAACCACGACACTTATAGGGTCGACATGTCGTTACTATTGCTAATTTTATGCCGACGACGTGGGCCACAGGAAGACGCCAACCAAAAGTGGGAGGCTATGGCAACTAGAGTCATTCAAGCAGCTAAAGAAACGCTTGGGACTACAACAAATAGGACAATCGGTCATAAGGAATCCTGGTGGTGGAACGAAGATGTACAGGAGAAGATAAGAATTAAACAACAAAGTTTTAGAGAGCTTTTACGCTGTAATAATGAGGAAGAACGAGCAGAGTGTAAAGTCCTTAAAACCAATCGATCTCACTTCGTTTGATTGTTGCACTTGATAATACGCGAAGACGGGTGCGCGGTCTGAATTGTATCAACCGAGAGAACAAAAACATTCAGCACAAATCATTGTATATCAAACATATATTGTCGAATGATTACAATGAAAATCGATACTAGATCGATCTCACCCGAAGGTGGAAATCACACGCATGTGATCTGCTCAACATGAGCGAAAAATAGAAAATATAAATTTGCACTCTCGGTCGAAATAGGAATTAATGAAGCACACCCCTTCCACTAACTATCAATGAAATATATATACATCCACTAATAGTCGCATGCAGACAAACAAGGACATTTCGCATTGCATGCTTTAGCATGCGACAATCTTTCCACGTGGAATCCACTTCGCAAGAGTTTTGCTTTATGTAATTTTGTCGCATGCAGGGAATACCATTTTTCGCATGAATTTGTTCCAGCCCAACTTTCGCATCATGCATGCGATTCTTCTATTTTTCGCATACATGCATTCATGCAACTTCGCGCGAGTTTGTTGCCCAACATGCATATTTTCGCATGCATGTTGTTGTGCGAAATGATGCCATGCAACCTGCAACGATATTGTAATCCAAATATTTAGTCCCTTACAATCTCCCCCTTGGATTATGATATCGTTTTGATTTCTTCAACAAATTGAATCATCAATAAAACCTTTCAATGAAGGTTCTCGCACACGTGGAAATTTGACTTTAATGCAGCAATTTTGACCTTCAAATCTTCATAAAATCATGCAACAAAGTCTCTTGAGCATTTACACAAACACTTGGTGTGCGGTCTACAACTTTTGAGCTTGTTTAACGTCTTCGAACGGAAGATCGCGGAATAATGATCCGTTGTATCAAGAGCAACACCTTGCTCTGATACCAAATGTAAAGTCCTTAAAACCAATCGATCTCACTTCGTTTGATTGTTGCACTTGATAATACGCGAAGACGGGTGCGCGGTCTGAATTGTATCAACCGAGAGAACAAAAACATTCAGCACAAATCATTGTATATCAAACATATATTGTCGAATGATTACAATGAAAATTGATACTAGATCGATCTCACCCGAAGGTGGAAATCACACGCATGTGATCTGCTCAACATGAGCGAAAAATAGAAAATATAAATTTGCACTCTCGGTCGAAATAGGAATTAATGAAGCACACCCCTTCCACTAACTATCAATGAAATATATATACATCCACTAATAGTCGCATGCAGACAAACAAGGACATTTCGCATTGCATGCTTTAGCATGCGACAATCTTTCCACGTGGAATCCACTTCGCAAGAGTTTTGCTTTATGTAATTTTGTCGCATGCAGGGAATACCATTTTTCGCATGAATTTGTTCCAGCCCAACTTTCGCATCATGCATGCGATTCTTCTATTTTTCGCATACATGCATTCATGCAACTTCGCGCGAGTTTGTTGCCCAACATGCATATTTTCGCATGCATGTTGTTGTGCGAAATGATGCCATGCAACCTGCAACGATATTGTAATCCAAACATTTAGTCCCTTACACAGAGCTAAAAGATAAATACAAAGAGGCTAAACGAGAGGCGAAAAAGTCTGTGTCAGAGGCAAAGAACACAGCATATGAGAGGATGTATAAGCGATTAGAGACGAAAGAGGGTGAACATGACATGTTTAAGATTGCCAAGGCAAGGGAACGTAGTAGACAGGACTTGAGATTGGTGAAGTTTATAAAGGCCGCGGATGGAAAGGTCTTGGTGAGGGAGAAAGACATCAAGGGGAGATGGAAAACTTACTTCGATAACCTTTTCAACATAACGAACCGTAATCAACAAACGGAGATCGATGAAACAACTAAAACGACATAAAAAACAAGTGTTATTGTAGAAGCATCACAGTCGATGAAGTTAAGAGAGCTTTGAAGAAAATGGGAAGGGCTAAGGCGGTGGGGCCAGACAACATTCCGATTGAAGTGTGGAAGTGCCTTGGAGATGAGGGCCTACAATGGCTAACGGACTTATTCAACACTATCTTTAAGACAGGAAAGATGCCAAAGCAGTGGAGAAGCAGTGTCATAGTCCCCATATATAATAAAAAAGGAGATGTCCAATGTTGCGCAAATTACAGGGGAATAAAGCTATTGAGTCACACGATGAAGCTATGGGAAAGAATTGTTGACACGAGAATTAGAACAGTCACTCAGATAGCGGTAAACCAATTTGGATTTATGCCAGGACGCTCTACAACAGAAGCTATACACGTCATAAGGAGGATAATGGAGAAATATAGAGAAAAGAAAAGAGACCTACATATGGTATTCATTGACCTAGAAAAAGCCTATGACAGTGTGCCGCGGAAACTCATCTGGGAAAGTCTACGACTTAGAAAGGTACCAGAGAGGTATATCAAAATAATAAAGGATATGTATGACGGGGCAAAAACGTGTGTACGAGCACCTGTCGGAGACACAGACTACTTCCCGGTGGAAGTAGGACTCCACCAAGGATCGGCATTGAGCCCATTCCTCTTCACAGTAGTGTTGGACGAGATGACCAAGTCTATACAAGAGCCAGTCCCATGGTGTATGTTGTTTGCGGATGATATTGTCTTAATATCAGAATCTAAAACGATGCTTAACGAGAGATTAGAACAGTGGAGAGCAGCACTAGAACGCAGGGGCTTAAGGATAAGTCGCTCTAAGACAGAATACATGCATTGTAACTTTAGTGGTGAGGCCGAAGAGGACACCCAAATCAGTATCCAGGGCATGGCGGTCCCCCGGACGTCTAGGTTCAAATACCTTGGCTCGTATGTACAAGAAGATGGAGAGATACACAGCGATGTAGCACACCGTGTACAATCAGGATGGTGCAAGTGGAGAGCAGCATCAGGGATTTTGTGTGATAAGAGGTTCCCAGCAAAACTAAAGGGAAAACTATACAGAGTGGCAGTACGTCCAGCTATGTTATACGGCACAGACTGTTGGGCCATAAAGAAATCGCACGAGAGACAAATAGAGGTCGCAGAAATGTTAATACTGAGGTGGATGTGTGGACACACAAGATTGGATCGAATAAGAAACGATATCTTTCGTCAGAGGCTAGAGGTGGCTTGTATCACAGAAAAAATAAGAGAGGGAAGATTAAGATGGTTTGGGCACGTGAAGAGGAGAACGATGGCAGCACCTGTCCGAGCAGTAGAGAACATCAGCTTAGAGGGTAGGAGGAGTAAAGGTAGACCTAGGTTGACTTGGGACGAGGTTATTAGGAGGGATATGATAGACTTGCATCTTTCTAAGAACATGATCGAGGATAGAAGTGAGTGGAGGCGTATAATTAAAATTAAGGACTTTTAGTGGGTTTTGTGGGTGGGAAGGGTATACGGTGACATATGGCCGGACCCCACACGTTAGGTGTAGTTTTCCTCATCTACCCTTTTTGGGTGTTACATGCCGTTTTTTTATGAGCGCATTATCTAATTCTGCATGTGATATCTATCTTTGTGTTGTATGCTTTGTATTATGATTGTTATTGTTATTGCCTTTGTTAACGAGTCGGGGGTCTCTTCGGAAGCGGTCTCTCTATCTTTCAAGATAGAGGAAAGACTTGCCATCATATACCCCTCCCAGACCCTGCTCTTCAGCGGGATACACTGGGTATGTTTGTTTGTTTGTTTGTCTATGCCGACGACGTCTATCCCGACGACATTTTAACTTATAATCACTAACTTTTTGGGATAAAATCTATAGCGACGACATGTCGTCCCTGTAGATCAATATGGTCTATAGCGACGACATGTCGTCCCTATAAGATCTCATTTTTTCGTTGCTATAGACCCAATTTCTTGTAGTGTATCCTTATCAAACCACCGTTAAAATTAGAATCTTGAAAATTTGTATCCACTATGTGTTGTGAGCTTAAAAAATAACTTTAACGATCGGACCAGAAGTAAAACCAATGGTTGACATACTTATATCCTTAGTTGAGAAGAGAAAATGATGTTATGAGATTGGTGAATTTGAAATCTTTAATCAGTTCTATTACCGGCTACATATGTTTATGTATTTAAACTAGGCTTCCTACTCTCTCATGATTTGAATGACAACTCTTTGGTGGTAAAAGTGTAAATTATTGTAGTCATCTCAGTTAAGAATGGTGGCTACTTAATAGGGTTTGAACTTTTGCATGTTGCAATCCAACTACTAGTCTGCTACCTATCTACATGCCATTGATAATGGTAACCTTGAGGTGAAGTAGAAAACTCTACACTAATCGCCACTAGGAGTGGCCGTTTTTCGTTCATCGACAATTTTAATGGTGAGAGGTCATATGATTTCAATTTCTGATATCACTTGGCCAAGCTCATCGCCAATAGCAGTGGTGGTGGCCAAGCTCATCACCATTGGAAGTGATGATGTCTTGCGGGCATATAACACCACATTGACAAATCTCAGTTATATATATATTTTTTTGAAAATAACATATATTCAATGCTAATGGTAATAGGCTATAAACCCTCCTTATAAAACCTCTCTATAAACAAACCCCCAAGTGAAGAACATCCTAAAATCAACACCATTTCTAGAAAGAAAAACTTCTATAACACAAGCCTACCAACATTAACTCTAAGTTAATAGTAACGCTACCATCACTGGTAGTTACGTATACATTTGTATCATCAGTTTTAATGATGTTGCATCAACAAAGATAGTTCTTATTATAATGTGTTCAAGTGTTTATACTTAAGAAAGAAGTTATAGTCTTGTAGTATCTAGTAAAAATGTTTTTTATCAATTTTTTTGAACGAATTTTACAACAATTGTCTATGATAATGCTTGAATCTAGCTTGAACATCAAGGAATATATTTTACAAAATACTTTGGTATTATTGAACTATAAGACCTTTGGTATTTCTATCAATTGGTTGGATGTTCTAATGTTATGATGGACACTAATGATGGACAATAATGGTACGGATAAGTTTAGAAAATGTATAAGTTAGTCATTTTAAAAAATATATTTTCATAAAATTCGTAAATATATTCATAATTATATATAAATTTAGAAGAGATGTTCGTTGCCCTAAAAAAATGCATAGTTGAACTATTTTGATAATTTCATTACTATTTTATTATGCTTTATTCCAAGCTCGGAGAGTTAGTTTTAATGGTAACTCATTTAAAGTTAGAGTCATAAAGCTTATTTTAAGGGTCCTAATAAATAAACATCCATTTTTTTAAATCGACACCCCTCTATACGCCGCGTATGGGTCCATACGCGGCCCATACCCGGCGTATAGGGTACGACCATTAATGCGACATTAATGACTGACAACCGACGTCACATCACTTCACCTATACGGGGCGTATAGGTCCATACGCCACGTATAGGCCGGTGTCGATTTAAAAAAGAATATAAGCTATACGCCGCGTATGGGCCCATACGCGGCGTATAGATCCTCGGCTTACTATATCTTTCAAATTTTCTATTTTTTACACACACTTCAAAAAAAACACTCTCGTATAGCACTATACTACACGTATTGATCTTCGGCTTTTCAACATCCAGGTACGTATTATTGTTCATACATCATTATTATGTTAATCGTTCATTGATTTAAACGTTAAAGTAGTGTTTTATGCCCCCAAAATGCGTGATTTAAAAACTGGAATAAAGAACTATACGCCGGTACAGCCCCGCGTATAGGGCTATACGCAGCGTATAGTTCTTTGGTTGGGGACGAATACACATTGGTGTGTACCCTATACGCGGCGTATAGATATATACGCGGCGTATAGGGTATTGCAATACGCGACTTGGGGGCCATACGTGGGTCCCCTATACGCTGCGTATAGTCCTATACGCGGCGTATAGGGTCGGATTCGACCTATACGTTGCCCTGTGACCCATACGCTGCTACCCTATACGCGGCGTATAGCCCTATACGCGGCGTATAGGGTAAATATATATATACAAATACATATATATGTATATACGCATATACATATACATATACATATACATATACATATACATATACATATACTTATACATATACATATACATATACATATACATATACATATATATGTATATACACATATACATATACATATATATGTATATACACATATACATATACATATATGTATATGTACATATATACATATAACATGTATATGTATATGTGTATACGTATACGTATACGTATACGTATACGTATACGTATACGTATACGTATACGTATACGTATACGTATACGTATACGTATACATATACATATACCTATACGTATACATATACATATATATATGTATATGTGTATATATATATATATAGATACGTATACGTTGTTTTTGACCTATTTGTTCACCTGTGCAGATATGTCTTCCGATTCTGAGATTGAGGCTGACGTTGTTGACCATATTGCCGAGCATCCTTGGCTGCAGTTTGATGCCGGTTCCGTTGAGCACGCTAAGTGCTCAAAATTTATTCGGATGAAGATCGGTCATCAAAAGGCCGTAGATTGGGAGGTGATGGCTGAGTTGGGAGAGCGCGATCGTCTTGCTGTTATTATCGGAGACGATACGCCGTGGAGACGTCTTTTTGAGATCGCATTCTTACCGTCCCACCGTGAGCTGGTAGTGGAGTTTTTATCCACATTTACATATATTCGTCCAGATGAGATGGTGGAGGACGATGAGCGATCGGAGATATCTTTTACGCTTTGTGGACACGCACATCAGATGTCCATTGAGCAGTTTGCAGTTGTCTCGGGGCTTTATTATGAGCCGGAGACTGTTACCCCTCTGTTCACTGAGGGTATTACTGAGATGGAGGAGGGCACATTGAGAGAGTGGTGGCCTGAGATTGCCGGAGGTCCGTTTCAGAGGACTAAGGGCAGGGTCACCGGCATTCGAGATCCTCTCATCCGTTATCTGCATCGGATGATCGCCACGTCCATCACGGGACGTGGCAAGAGTCGGGAGTGGTGTACCATTCCCGACTTATTTTACTTATACTGTTTGATTACGGGGACCAGGTGTAACCTGGCGAGGTGTTTGGCGGAGTATTTTGCTTCGTATTATCATCGCCAGGAGCGAGGAGCGGTGTACGGCGGCGCGTACATCACGTTGATTGCCCGATCTTTAGGTTATCTTCCTCGGCATCTTGGTGACGTGTCTCCGCCGATCGAGCCGGTGAGATTAGATCGTCGTACGCTATTCGGCATGCGTATTATACGCCAGTTTCCGGTTGGCATACGATTCTCTCTTCGACCCGGGGAGATCTGGCAGCCGGCACCAGTTCAGCAGCTCTTCATTGTCGATCCACTGCAGCAGCACGGGCAGCCGCATGATCAGCCATCACCCGACGAGCAGCCACATGATCAGCCGCCTCCTCAGCCACATCAGCCGCCTCCTCAGCCTCAGATCCCACGACATATTTATAGAGAGGTGAGGCTGCCTGCACGTGTGGAGACATTGTTGCAGGATATGTCTAGGAGCTTACGGCAGCAGAGTCGACGGCTCGATCGCGTTGAGGATCTGATGGAGTGGCAGGTTCAGTCAGAGATGGCGCGGCGTTCTGGTACTGATCCTCCGCCGTTGCCACCGCCTCGAGATTACCCTGACTCCCCGTAGTTTTGTATTGTAATTTTTATTTTGTTATGTAATTTAAAAACTTTGTAAATATATTATCAGTTTATGTTTATCTTTTATGTTTATTATCAGTTTATGTTTATCTTTGTAAATATATACAGACATACAGACATACATACATACATACATACATACAGACATACATACATACATACATACATACATACATACAAACATACATACATACATACATACATACATACATACATACATACATACATACATACATA
Organism: Flaveria linearis; assembly: GCA_024085815.1. Classification (NCBI taxonomy): domain Eukaryota; kingdom Viridiplantae; phylum Streptophyta; class Magnoliopsida; order Asterales; family Asteraceae; genus Flaveria; species Flaveria linearis. Next base: position 34,539 of record JABSNV010000226.1, on the reverse strand, counting down.
CATACATACATACATACATACATACAGACATACATACATACATACATACATACATACGTACATACATACATACGTACATACATACATACATACATACATACATACATACCTACATACATACATACAGACATACATACATACATACATACATACATACATACATACATACATACAGACATACATACATACATACATACATACATACATACATACATACATACATACATACAGACATACATACATACATACATACATACATACATACATACATACATACATACATACATACATACATACATACATACATACAGACATACATACATACATACATACATACATACATACATACATACATACAGACATACATACATACATACATACATACATACATACATACATACATACATACATACATACATACATACCTACATACATACATACAGACATACATACATACATACGTACATACATACATACATACATACATAAATACATACCTACATACATACATACAGACATACATACATACATACATACATACATACATACATACATACATACATACATACATACATACATACATACAGACATAGATACATACATACATACATACATACATACATACATACATACATACATACATACATACATGCATACATACATACAGACAGACATACATACATACATACATACATACATACATACATACATACATACATACATACATACATACATACATACATACATACATACATACATAAATAATTTTAATTCAAATTATATATATATTAAAACTCAAAAAATTAAAAAAAACATATACATATATAAACTATACGCCGCGTATAGACCCATACGCGGCGTATAGCTCCTCCACTACAGTCCTCTTGCGACCACGTACAGTGCTAATGCGACCAATTATTTTGTACTATACGTGGCGTATGGCCCCATACGCCACGTATAGTACAAAATAATTTGGTGGAGCAGCTTACTGATCAGAACATGGAGCCTCGTAGCATCTTATCAGCTATTAAAAAGCAAAATCCTAATAACGCATCAATAACCAGAGACGTATACAACGCTCAATATAAGATAAGAAGTGAAAGAAAAGTCGGTGAAACACCAATGCAAGTCTTAGAAAACCTTTTATCTATTAAAAGGTACGTTTATTACACCCGAGGTTTTTTTTTTCAATAGACTTAATTAAAATGAAGCCTAACTTGTATTTGTATCCTCACTTAACAACATCAATTTTCCTTCCTTTTTCTATTAAAAGGTATGTTTATTACACCCGAGAAGATCCCGATACTAATGTCGTAGAAGATATATTTTTTTGTCATCCTAAATCATACGACACTTGGCGTGCATTTTCGCACGTGCTGATGATAGACGCTACATATAAAACAAACATGTACAAGCTTCCGTTTGTTCAGATTGTTGGTGTGACCTCCACACACAAGACATTTTGTGTTGCTCATGCGTTTATTAGCAAAGAACGGGAAGATAATTTTGAATGGGTGCTTAATAGATTGAAAGATACGTTAAGCAAGTGTATGGAGCCGCGCGTCATAATAACAGACAGAGATCTCGCTTTAATGAACGCATGTGTTAAAGTGTTTCCGAATGCTTCAAAGTGTTTATGCAGGTGGCATATTGATGAAAATATCGCGAAACACTGTAAAGCAAGTTTTACAAAAGATGACTGGAGAAAGTTTAAATATGCATGGGCACGTTTGTGTGAGTCTCCCACGGCGGAGATTTACGAGTATAACTATAACCTTCTTTACGAACGATTAGTTGAAGCGAATCGAGAAAGTAAGTTTTTATTATATTTTAATTATGTTTTATTATATTTTCAATATATAATTTAATTATGTTTTATTATATTTTCAGAGGTATTGTCATATATAAACAGAAACTGGTTAGAGAGTTACAAAGAAATGTTTGTATCAGCCTGGACTAACTTAAACCGCAATTTTGGCCAACGCACAACAAATAGGGTGGAGAGTCAACATGCAAATTTAAAAAGATATCTTAAATCAACAAATAGCTCACTGGATAGACTTGTGGAGTTTGTAGATCAATTGGTGAACGCACAAGAGGTAAATTTAAAAGAAAGCTTTGAGACAAGCAAAATTAAAACCATGAATCATCATAAACTTCCGCTATTTGATTACTTAAGAGGCAAGGTTTCACACATAGCTCTTGATTTATTAGTTGCCGAAAACACTAAATTGCATGTGATGCGCTCTGCAAATTCAACATGTGGTTGTCATCTTTTCACTAGTTGTGGCTTGCCTTGTGCTTGTCGGCTGGAAAAATATGAACATTCTGGTAATAGTCGCTCCATCATTATCATTTTTCTATTAAAGTGACAAATTATGTATTAATTTATACTTTATAATGCAGGCACTAAAATTCCATTAGATGCAATTGACGTATTTTGGACGAAGCTTGATAACATTAAGCCATCATATACGGTGGATGAAAAAGTTGATGTTGAAGAAGAAATGGAACGGGTGAAACAACAAATAATGACACAACCCGCAGCTGTAAAATTTAGTTTGGTGGAAAAAATAAAAAAAATTGTGTATCCATGGAAAAATAACAAAAAAGCGTCTGTTGTTCAAACAGATATTCGCGGTCGTCCAACGTTAAAGGTTCAACAACAAAAGTACGACACTCAACAAAGTACGTGCGACATGCCGAGACATAGCTCGTTTATTGCGTCTCATTTCCGGAAGAACAAGTTCAGCTGTAAAGCCCCAGAAGCCTGCCATGCAACGTAGTCGTTCAACGTCATCTAAAGTATCACGGGGTACTAATGAGTTTTCTTCGATTGTCGGAGATAACCAATTAAACAATATAAACAGGTTAAAAAATTGGATTCCGTCAATCTTTCATCAGTATATTTCACGTATACGAGATGTCCGACCCGATGGGAATTGTGGTTTTCGATCAATAGCTTTAGGCTTAGGGTTTGACGAAAATAAGTGGATGTATGTGCGGACACAGCTTTTAGAAGAGTTGGACAGACATGAATTGGAGTACAGAGAAGTTTTCGATACTTTGTACCCCGGACAGTATAACGAATTACGTCACACCATCGATTGGCAAAGTGTGGAACCTGCACCAGAAGAACATTGGATGATAATGCCGTATACGGGATTAGTGGTTGCTCAAAAGTTTGGGGTTATTCTTCATTTACTAAGCAATAATGGTTGTCAAACATTTTTCCCATTATGGGCTGATCCGAAAACTGTCATGCCTCATCATGTCGTGTCGATTGTTCATGTCAACAACAATCATTTCGTCCACGTTAAGTTAGAAGGAGATTATCCGATGCCAACATTAAGTAATCTTTGGATTCTTAACCGAAGCGTACGTGCTGCAGAATGGGAGATTATGTATAGGATTCGTATCTCGGAATACAACGCAATAATAGAGAATAACCGAGAACCCCCGGCTTATATAAATTTATTTTAATTTATAATTTGTAATATGCGAATTATATATTTTAATTTTAATTTTATTATTGTATTCATATTGTATATATTAAAATAAAAACTCAAAAAATTAAAAAAAATAAATATATAAGCTATACGCAGCGTATGGTTCCATACGCGGCGTATAGCTCTTCCACGTATGGGTCATAAGTCACGTATGGGTATAAAATGTCAAACCCTATACGCCACGTATGGTCCCATACGCTGAGTATAGGGTATAAAACGTCAAATCAACAACATACCCTATACGCCGCGTATGGACCCATACGCGCCGTATAGGGTATAAAACGTTAAATCAACAATGTACCCTATACGCCGCGTATGGACCCATACGCGGCGTATAGGATACAGGGGTGTTGATTTAAAATTAAGGGGTGTCTAAATAAAGGGACCCTATTTTAAAGTCACGTCAATAACGGGTAGATACAAATTAGTTGTACAGTATTATTGTATTATTAAAATTAGATTAGATAAATTTATGGTTCGTCTTTCTGAAAAAAAATAAAATTAAATTAAAATAATACATATGAATATTTTTAAAATTTATATCATAAAACGAAGAGATAAAAGTGTACGGACAATGGAACCACCTCTTAAAAGGAGACTTGTGACTTGGGTCTGTTTCCCTACAAGTTGTTGGAAGACAGAGAATCTTCTGTTTAGATTTTTTTTTTTCCCTACAAGTTGTTGGAAGACAGAGAATCTTCTGTTTAGATTTTTTTTTATTAAGGGAAATTCTGCACACATCGCTATTTTCTGGCGGAAACCGACTCAAACGGTCACGGTTAGGGCTTCCCGTGACTGTTCAGTCGGGTATGAGACCTAACTGTCACGGTGAGGCCTAACCGTGACAGTTAGAGCCCAGACTAATCTGGGGATCCGTTGCAATTATTGGGTATGCAATTAATGGTGAATTGATTAGGGTTTTGGGGGCTATTTGTCACGGTTTGGCCAAACCGTGACATATTATATATATTTTCCATATTTTTTAATCATAACAGTTTGTTTTTATTTTAATTTTATCACACGTTTAACCTAATCGTAACTTACAAGTTTGTGTTTTATGTTTATTAATAATTTATCATATTACGAGTATTTATTTATTATTAATGTGATGGTTTTGTGTTTAATTTGTTTACGAGTTTGTAAAAATCGGTTGTCATTATACAGACATATTGTATATATTTTCTAAATTTGAGTAATCATACTAGTTTGTTTTTATTTTTATTTTATCACACGGTTAACCTAATCGTAACATACGAGTTTGTGTTTTGTGTTTATTGTTAATTTATCATATTACAAGTAATTTTTGTTTTAATTATTTATTAAACAAGTTGGTTTTTATTTTATAACATGGTTAACCTAATCGTAAAAATCAGTTGTTATCAAACATATACAATTAACATTATCAACATTACAAATATAAAACAAACAAACAAAGAAACACAACCAAATATACAAGCCATCATAACTGAAACTGCATATATATATATATATACAATGAGTTTTTACATACAAAAAGAAATAAAATACAAACAAAATACCTATCTAATCCGTCATCTCCGGATCACCGACCTCACCAGACCCGCCCGCGCCAGATGGGCCAGCACCGTCATGGTCTAACCGCCTCGGTGGCTGTGACGACAACGGCGTACCAGAGGCGGCATAGTCCGCAACCATGTGCTGGATGACCCAGTCCATCATATCCTGCAGCCTCGTGCTCATATCCTCCAGCCTTGTGTCCCTGGCTCGCGTGTCCTGAAGCATATCAATAACGTGAGCAGGCAATCGCACGGCACGGTACACGCGCTGAGGAAGTTGGGGCGGGTCCTGGTCGTGCGGCGGAGGAATGGGCTGATCCTCCGCGCCACCAAGCGGCTCGTGGGCAGCCTGAACGTGGACCTCAGCCCCCGCCAACTCAGGTGGGTCCACCAACGGCTCGGGCACCCATGCCACAAGCTCATGGTATCTACTGAGCAGGTGCCACGTGCCGTTGGGGAACCTCCGAACGATCCTCATCCCAGTGGCGGTGGTCCGGCCGGCCACGCGCACAGGAGTCGGAGGTAGCGGGAGCTAGGACATGGCATGTGCGTACCCCAGGCCCCGAGCAATCCGGGAAACAATGTTCCCGCCCACCAACGCCCCTCCTATGATAATAACTAGCAAAATAATCAGTAAGGGCATGCGCGAGGTGGCAGTGTCGGCGTGTGAGTACACACCGAAAAAAGAAAAGGTCGGCGGCGTTGACCCTGTCGGTCCCCGCCCCACGACCAGCGACGGATGTGGCGATCAGTCGGTGAATGTATCTATACAGAGGGGCTCGTAAATGAGAGGACCTCGTATCACCACCGTACGGTCCGTCGCCGATCGCAGGCTACCAGACCTGATCCGAGTCGTCGGCCCCGCGAATCAAGGCCGTGGTGTACATCGGTTGTCGGACCTCCACCTCCGTATAGAGGCCGCTGACAACAGCGAACCGTCTAAGTGACATGAGGTGGAAGGACCCGAACAACCGGAAAGCAACCTCCGCGGGCGCACGACCATCCGCTATGTCGTCCTCGTCCAGCTCCGCAAGTCCATGCTCACGGGGACGAAATGTGAAGGTGCAGTAGAACTCCACAGTGAGCTCTCGATGGGCAGGGTCGCCTATCCTGAACAGCTGTTCCCACGGGCCGTCCTGGCCGATGATCTCAAAAATCGGTCGCGCTCTCCAACGAGCTGTAAGAACTCCTCTGACAAGACGGTCCCCGCTGCTGGCGCTCGTCCTCTCAGGGTCCTTAACCGCTCATACGGTGTAGTCCCCCTCGAACTGAAGCGTCGGGCAGTCATCCATCCCAGGGATAAAAGCATCGTCGGCATCCATCTCTGCGAAAAAATACGTATTTATCATTATTTACTACGTTTATAAAATTAATGGTTGACGGTTAACTATTTTTATTATATTATTGGTATTATTATTAATATTATTAATTTTATTATTATTATTATTATTATTATTATTATTATTACTATTATTATTATTATTATGTATACTATTATTATTATTGGTATTATTATTACTATTATTATTATTATTATTACTATTGTTATTATTATTATTTTTATTAGTATTATTACTATTATTATTATTAATATTATTATTACTACTATTATTATTATTATTATTATTATTGTTAATATTACTATTACTATTATTATTATTATTTTTAGTATTATTATTATTAATATTATTATTACTATTACTTATTATTATTATTATTACTATTATTATTATGTTTATTATTTCTATTACTACTATTATTACTATTCTTATTATTATTATTATTATTATATTATTATTATTATTATTATTATTATTATTATTATTAATATTATTATTACTATTACTTGTTATTATTATTATTACTACTATTGTTATTATGTTTATTATTTCTATTATTACTATTATTACTATTATTTTTATTATTTTCATTATTATTATTATTACTACTATTATTATTTCTATTATTATTATTTCTATTATTACTATTACTTATTATTATTATTATTACTATTATTATTATTATTTTTCTTATTATTATTATTGTTATTATTATTTATTATTATTTCTAATAATAATAATATACCGTCGTCATACTACGCTACACATACGGCAAAATCTATCAAATTTATAAGAGAAAACCTATGAAATCTATTTGGGAAAACCTATCAAATCTATGTTCACCTCTATGGTTTAAAGTTGTAAATTACATACCAAAAACGATAATGTAGCGGCGGTAGTGGTGCAGCGGCGGTGTTGCAGCGGCGGTGGTGCAGCGGCGGTGGTGTTGCGCAGATGGTGGGCAGCGGCGGTGGTGGTGCGAAGATGGTGGTGAGCGGCGGTGGTGGTGCGCAGATGGTGGTGAGCGGCGATGGTGGTGAGCGGTTGTGGTTGTGGTGGTGAAATGGTGAGCGGCGGTGGTGGTGAGCGGCGGTGGTGGTAGGAGATGGTAGATGAATGTGTCACGGGGAGGGCTCGCGGTGATGGTTTGGCGGCGGTGGTGGTGAAATGGTTGTGGTTATGGTGGTGAAACGGTGTGGTGAAATGGGGTGTGGTGAAATAGGGTGGTGAAATGGGGTGTGCGAACGGTTGAAGGTGAAACCAGTGACCACGAGGTCACGGTTTGGCCTCCACGTGACCTCTTACACACACGGTAGGTGCGGTACTCGATGAGCAGGTGCACTAATCGAGGGGAAATCAGATTCAAAAAATATCACAAGAGGTCACGGTTTGGCCTCCACGTGACCGCTTGCTTTTTTTTGTATTATTATTATTATTGTTATTATTATTATTATTATTATTATTATTATTATTATTATTATTATTATTATTATTATTATTATTATTATTATTAACCGTAACCTTTTAGTTTCTGGATACACAAAATAATAATATTATTATTATTCTTAACTTTAAAATTATTACTATTAAACTTTTTATTTATATTAGAGTATATTATTATTATTATTGTTATTATTATTATAATCGTACAATGCCTCTGTGGGAGACGAACACAAGGTCTTCCACTAGTATGAAAAATCCTTCCACATGTCGGTTTTGAAAAGGATATTCCACCGTCTTTTGATATTCTCCCTAACGTGCCACCTGCATAGGTTTTAGTAGCACTTGGGAACACTGTGTCACACGCGCTCATCAGGGCCAGGTCCCTGTCTGTGACAATAACGCGGGGCTCCACACACCCATCAAGCATATCTCTGATCCGCTCCAGTACCCATGTGAAGTTGTCCTGCCGTTCCCTCGATATAAATGCATGCGCAATACAAAACGACTTGGACGTCGACGTAACGCCAATAACCTGAACAAACGGAATGTTGTACATGTTGGTCTTGTACGTCGTGTCTATCAACATCACGTGCGGGAATGCGCGCCACATTTTATACGAAGTAGGATGACAAAAGAAAACATCTTCCACAGCCTTAGTAGTTGCATTTGTTCATGTTTCATACGCGAACTCTTTAGATTGTAGCAGGTTTTCAAGTTCCTGCATTGGTGTCATGCCTTTTTTCCCCTCAGCCTTAAACTTCGACGTCAGATTGTATATGTCTTGAACAACACAGACGCTGTGGGGAAAGTGCTCCCTTACGGCTGAATGGATATGTCGTGGCCGCACGTGCTGCCTGTGTAACTTCTCGACAAGATCAATTTCTTCGGCGGTCATCTTCATAAGATGCGCGTGGCCCTCCTCGTACACAACAGGATCGTGGTTGTGCGTCTCGTTTCTCACCTATAACATCTAACTGTCACTCTTTCCTACGTACTTCCCTACGAGTTTAAAGGGACATCCTTTCTTTATGCTCCGAGTACGTCTACTTGTGCCAGTGAATTTAGGTTCACTACTACGATTGCATAATAGTTCCACATCCTTTTTTCGTGACCGACCCACCACAATGACGCACCCATGCTCGCGTCCTCTCATTTTAGCCCACTTCTCCAAGTCCTCACGAGAATCAAAATACTGAAAAAATGATAAAGCTAGACATAAAAAACAATATATAAAACGAATAAAAAAATAAAATAAACAAAAGAATAAAAACTCTTCGTACTTTATCGGTTTTATAAGAAACTGTAGCCTTTCTTATCCGATCCTCATCCCCATCATGCTCCGCGGTGTCCCCATGGTTTTCTTCGAGGTGAATTGAATCGTCACTCTCATCTGTGTCATTCCCATTAAAAGTATCCGACACATGTGTAATTTCTAGTTCTGACTGGTACGGGGGATGTCCGTAATCCAGCTCTGTTTATGAGTAGTACATGTTCGGGGCATGCCCGTAAGAATTGCAAGGGGGATATCTGTACCCTTCACCTTAACCTGTCGGTCCAAATAAAGAGTTATACGCCTCTTGAGCAAATGTGTTCGACGGGTTGGTTTCCTCATCCCCCCACGGAGGGTGACTCCCGTATACGTAATATTCCTAAAAACGATAATGGTTAGATATTTCAAATAATATGTTATAATAAAACATATACTAGTTCAACCTGGTTCGAATCTTCGATATGTGGCACCTCATTCAAATCTGGAAGCTTTGGCTTTTGATAATGATATCCCGAACCCGACATTGTTTTCGAATTAATGTGTTTTTGGAATGAGGAAGGCTGAAAAATCTCGAGTATTGGATGAATGAAAGCTCAAAGGTATTTATGATGAAAAAATTTCGAGTGTTGGATGAAATGTCGAGTGTTGAAAGCTCAAAGGTATTTAAGATGAAAATCTGGTGCACAAACCGTCACCGTTTGGCCTCCACGTGATGGTTCGAGGCGCGAATCCCAGCCCTTTTGTCAACATCACAGTCTACCTCGTACCTTAAACTGAACCTCGTACCCTAGAGGTCACGGTTAGGCCAAACCGTGACGGTTTGGTGACCGGTTTTCAACTTTATCAGGCCATTTATCATTTTGTTGTCACGAGGTGTCGGAAGACGACACAGAAACCGTGACTGCAAGCCCTTGCGGTCACGTTTAGGTACCAAAACATGACCGCAAGCCCTAACCGTGACCTTTTGGTCCGGCCTACCCCAAAAACCCTACGGTGTCCCCATTAGGACCCTTTATTAGTTTTCATTTCGATCAGATCAAATGTGTAATAAGAACCTATGACATATAAAAACGTGAGTTTAATTTTTAATTTTAGCAATATGCTCCGAGTTGAGACAGTGAGTTTTCTCAACTATGAGTTTTCTCAACTATGAGTTTTCTCAACTATGAGTTTTCTCCTAAGGGGGTTAGGATTGTGGTCCCGGCTGGGATACAGATAGTTGCAATGGCAGAGCTTGAACATTATCGTAGGGGGAGCAGGGCCGGAGAAATTAATTTTTTTAGGCCGGGCAAACTTGATATTTATATAAAATTTTACACTACCGGGTCAAAAATTTATATTACTGGACTAAAATTTAACACCACCGACTAAAAAAAAGAGTAGGGGGCCCACTATCATCCGCCAATTGATAGTTGAGCTCGATTAAGATAACACATATACTCCGAATCAGTTTCACATTTACCCCTAAAAAAATCAAATATGTAAGAATAAATTTTGTTTTCTTCCTCACCTCTCCCGTCACCTCTCCACGGGCGACATTGAAAAAACCATTAAAACTTCCACACGTTTGAAATTCTTGTATAAAGGTATGGTGTACCTTTGGTTTTTCATATTACTTACCGGGTTGAGCTCTGCCGTGGGTTGAAACATTTTAAATTTCTGTTATATACATATGCTATATATTAGGTTACTTGTGTATTACACATCTAAAATAACAAATAACAAAAATATTATATGTAAGAAATAGTTAAGAATTATAAAACACTATTTAAGATAAGATAAAATTAAAATTACATGTAAATAAATTAATTAATAAAATATTTTTATTATTATTTTAAAAATTATGTTTTAGAAAAATGTTATCTCTTTATTTTTATTTTATAGACAATCTTTCGTCTTAAAAAAGCTTTTTTCAAAAAACTTTATTTTTTCATGAAAATCTTGTTGTTTAAAAATACGAACTTCAATTTTTTTTTTTTATTTTTTTTTGTGGTTGAAAAATTTTTCTTTTTTAATTAGGAAACTTCTAGTTTTTAAAAGATCGGTTTTAAGAAATTTCGTATTTTAAAAAAAATATTGTTGATTTAGAAAATTTTCATAGCTTTTGAAAGTTTTGTTTTTTAAAAAGTGTATTTTTAATTAAAAGATCTAGCCTTTAATTTATTAAAAAATTAGAAATATTGATTTTTAAAAAATCAAGATTTTTGAAATATATAAGAGAGAGAGAGAGAGAGAGAAGGATATATATATACAAAGTGTGTTTTTCATACAAATTTTAATAAATTCTTGCATAATTATTGTTCTTATTGTATAATGTTTTCACATTTAATTTATTCTTCTTGTTTGATAATTTTATCCATTACGTGATAATTTCATCATACATATAAATTATCATGCAAGTGAGAATCTTTTTTATGTGATAATCTCACCCCCAGCCCCACCCCACTTTGTATATTTCTCACGAGAACACCGCTTTGTAGAGAGAAATGAAAATTAGTTATATAAAATTTTCATGAAATTTAGATTGAACCTCACATCTGAAATTCTCGAAACTTCAGCCCCAACCAGCTGCTCTGCCTCTTGGACCACGCACTAGGGGCGTTGCCACAAGAATCCCCTACCAAAGGCGTGTAACACCTTGGAACCCTATTTTCTAGGTGCTTTGCTCTTAAAACCGATGGGATTATAATACCTGAATTCTTAATAAACTTTAATTACTATGTACTTTATACATCCAAACAAATTTAATAAATATTATAACTACTTTAGTCACCTTAAATAATAATTACATTAAAATATCTAGCACTCTACAACCTTTCTTCTCTTTTTATTTCACAAATCACACCCCATTAATAGATGGTGTACCAGATTGTCAGGAAATTAACATTTATTCCAAAGTTGAGGTGAATGTTTTTTATACAAATATATATTATATACATTATGAATTGTATATGCTCAAAATCCACAGTTCATGGTTCCCACCATTTGTGTGAGTGCCCTACTCCTAATCTCTCTCCTCTCCAAGACTCCAAAGATCTAACTTCTAATTACCAAACTCAGATCTTCTGCTCGCAAGCTATTATCCGGTATCTAACTTCTAATTAACAAACTCAGATCATCTTTAATTTTGTCTTTTTAATTATATATCTTCTTGAACTCTTATTGTTTTCCCTTAAGTACGTATTTTCAACTTTTCTGATAAGCATTACAATCAAATCTACTGCTGTTCTAGTTTTGATGGTTTCTTAGGGATCTGCAGGAATCTGACCTGAAGGGTTTGTTTATATACCTGAAAATAAAATTAGGGCTTTGTTGTTATATATTTCTTATTATGTTTATTCTAAAGGAGTTACTACAGTAGATCTTTTGGTTTTGTGGTACCCTTCAGTTCATGACTTTAGGGTTCGACCAATCTACACGTGCCACATCACACCTACCCTCGTGGCCTTAATTATTGAGATTGAACCATAGTATTGAGAACCCATCTAAGAAATGTGTTTTTCATTCATTTTCTTCATCACAAAATCAACTGATCTTCATCATCTTCATGGGTTACAAGCAGCGGAGGTCGCTGGTCAGTTTGTCGGGCGCAACAGTCGTTGTTTTCTGGTGTGGCATCATCAAGATTCACGTACAAAACGCAAAAGCTTTTTGATGATGAGAATCTTGATGATGCTGCATCGGAAATAAAACGGCTACTATACAAGTAGCAGATCAAGGTTGGTGGTGTCAAAATTTATAATTGTTGATGGTGTTTATAGGTGACTGACTCACCGAATGTGTCAGTTTTCATCTCTCCCAAACTGGTTATCAGAAGAGATTGTTTTTTGTGTCTCTTTAATTTATAAAGATTGTTACTTTCACTGCAGCGACCGTACTAAAACTATTTTCCAGATCTATAGTCTATTGTTATTGCGGGTCATGTCTAGTGAGATATTGCTTTGTTTGTATGGCTGATTGTTCTTTTTGTAGGATAATTAGGACAATAGCTTGATATGATCTTATGGTTAAAGATGTTAAACATGATGATGAATAGGTGTAATTAGGACAATAGATTTAGGGAAATTTTAGGCGCACTGCCTTTTCCTGGAGAAAACCGACCCAAGCGGTGAGGTTAGGTCTCCCCGTGACCGTTTGGTCAGGTGTGAGACCTAACTGTCACGGTTTGCCCTAACCGGGACAGTTATATCTGGGGATCCGTAGTCAATGATTGGGTATGTAATTATGGGGAATTGATTGTGCGCAGGGGGGGCTATATGTCACGGTTTGGCCAAACCGTGACATATTGCTTTTATTTTTTTATTTTTTTAAGCATTAAACAATGTTTTTTATTTTAATTTTATCACTGTAAACTTAAGAATGAAAAGACGGGAAACACCGTTCGATCGGAGTTTAATTTCGTGTATCTTCCGATTGATTTCAAGTTGGTATCTATCTGAATAATATTATTATTAATTTTTATGGTGTAAATACTACATGTCTATATATATATATATATATATATATATATATATATATATATATATATATATATAAGCTAAGTTTTGACGTTCATATATACGTACAGACATGGTTTGAATGCCGGATATGCGTTTGTGAACTTTACAACATCTGAAGCAGCTTGGAAGTTTCATACATCGGTTAAAGGAAAACATTGGGATTTGTTTCAAAGCAAAAAGATTGCGGATGTTAGTCGTGCTAGAATCCAGGTACTTTATTACTTTTAGTTTTATTAACGTACTCACCTTTGTCATTAACTAATAGAAGTAGTGTGAGAAGGATGGTTGGGGGGAGAGGTAGGGTTATGGCACTAGGATCTTGCACCATGGTCCGGTGGTGTGGTCTACCTTTTTCTGATGTCATCATGGTTTATTAGTCTGTACAAATGATGATTGATTATCAATTACTAGTTTCACCGTCACATCATTCTATCTTTTCATTCCTTTTTTGTTTATTTAAATATTTTATTTAATCGTAACATACGTGTTTGTGTTTTGTGTTTATTATTAATTTATCATATTACAAGTAATTTTTGCGTTTAATTATTTTTAAACAAGTTGGTTGTTATTTTATCACATGGTTAACCTAATCGTAAAAATCAGTTGTTATCAAACATATACAATTAACATTATCAACATTGCAAAAATAAAAAAAAACAAAGAAACACAACCAAACAAACACAACCAAATATACAAATCATCATAACTGAAACTGCACACATATATATATATACAACGAGTTTTTACATACAAAAAGAAATAAAATACAAACAAAATATCTATCTAATCCATCATCCCCGGATCGCTGCCCTGACCAGACCCGCCCGTGCCAGATGGGCCAACACCGTCTTGGTCTAACCGCCTCGGTGGCTGTGACAACAACGGCGTACCCGAGGCGGCATAGTCCGCAACCATGTGCTGGATGACCCAGTCCATCATATCATGCAGCCTCGTGGTCGTATCCTCCAGCCTCGCGGTCCTATCCTCCAGCCTCGCGACCCTGTCTTGTGTGTCCTGAATCATATCAAGAACATGAGCAGGCAATCGCACGGCGTGGTACACGCGCTGAGGATGCTGAGGCGGGTCCTGGTCCTGCGGCGGGGGAATGGGCTGATCCTCCCCGCCGCCAAGGGCCTCGTGGGCGTCCTGAAGGTGGACATCAGCCCCCGCCAGCTCGGGTGGGTCCACCAACGGCTCGAGCACCCATGGCACGACCTCATGGTATCTGGTGAGCAGGTGCCACGTGCCGTCGGGGAACCTCCGAACTATCCTCATCCCAGTGTCGGTGGTCCGTCCGGCCACGCGCACAGGAGTCGGAGGTAGCGGGAGCTGGGACATGGCATGCGCGTAGCCCAGGCCCCGAGCGATCCGGGAAACGATGTTCCCGCCCACCAACGCCCCTCGTGACTGCCTATGATAATAACTAGCAAAATAATCAGCAAGGGCGTGCGCGAGGTGGCTGTGTCGGTGTGTGAGTACACACCGAAGAAAAAAAAAGGTCGGCGGCGTTGACCCTGTCGGTCCCCGCCCCACGACCAGCGACGGACGTGGCGATGAGTCGGTGAATGTATCTATACAGAGGGTCTCGTATATGAGAGGACCTCGTATCACCGCCGTATGGTCCGTCGCCTATCACAGGCCACCAGACCTGATCGGAGTCGTCTGGCTCGCGGATCAAGGCGGTGGTGTACATCGGCTGTTGGGTCTCCTCCTCCGTGTAGAGGCCGCTGACGACAGCGATCCGACTAAGTGACATGCGGTGGAGGACCCCGAACAACCGGAAAGCAACCTCCGCGGGCGCACGACCGTCCGCTATGTCATCCTCGTCCAGCTCTGCAAGTCCCTGCTCATGTGGCAGGTTTTCAAGTTTTTGCATTGGTGTGATGCCTTCTCTCCACTCAGCCCTAAACTTTAACGTCAGATTGTATATGTCTTGAACAACACAGACGCTGTGGGGAAACTGCTCCCTTACAGCTGAATGGATATGTCGTGGCCGCACGTGCTGCCTGTGTAACTTCTCGAAAAGATCAATTTCTTCGGCGGTCATCTTCCTAAGATGCGCGTGGCCCTCCTCGTACACAACAGGATCGTGGTTGTGCGTCTCGTTTCTCACCTCTAACATCCAACTGTCACTCTTTCCTACGTACTTTCCTACGAGTTTAAAGGGACATCCTTTCTTTATGCTCCGAGTACGTCTACTTGTGCCCGTAAATTTAGGTTCACCACTACGATTGCATATTAGTTCCCCATCCTTTTTTCGTGACCGACCCACCACAATGACACACCCATGCTCGCGTCCTCTCGTTTTAGCCTACTTCTCCAAGTCCTCACGAGAATCAAAATACTGAAAAAATGATAAAGCTAGACATAAAAAACAATATATAAAACAAATAAAAAAATAAAATAAACAAAAGAATAAAAACTCTTCGTACTTGATTGGTTTTATAAGAAACCGTAGCCTTTCTTATCTGATCCTCATCCCCATCATGCTCCGCGGTGTCCCCATGGTTTTCTTTGAGATGAACCGAACAGTCACTCTCATCTGTGTCATTCCCATTAGAAGTATCCGACACATGTGTAATTTCTAGTTCTGACTGGTACGGGGGATGTCCGTAATCCAGCTCTGTTTGTGAGTGGTACGTGTTCGGGGCATGCCCGTAAGAATTGCAAGGGGGATATCTGTACCCTTCACCGTAACCTGTCGGTCCAAATAAAGAGTTATACGCCTCTTGAGCAAATGTGTTCGACGGATTGGTTTCCTCATCCCCCACGGAGGGTGACTCCCGTATACGTAATATTCCTAAAAACGATAATGGTTAGATATTTCAAATAATAAGTTATAATAAAACATATACTAGTTCAACCTAGTTCGAATCTTCGATATGTGGCACCTCATTCAAATCTGGAAGCTTCGGCTTTTGATAATGATCTCCCGAATCTGACATTGTTTTCGAATTAACATGTTTTTGGAATGACGAAGGCTGAAAAATCTCGAGTATTGGATGAATGAAAGCTCAAAATCCAAGGTCGATTAAAAACTGAAAATTTGGATTATGAAATTGCAAAACGGAAGTTTAGAAATGGATATGCCGATTGTTCTAAGTTGAAAGGTATTTAAGGTCAAATTCTGGTGCACAAACCGTCACGGTTTGGCCTCCACGTGACGGTTTGTGGCGCGAATCCCGGCCTTTTGTTAAAATCACATCTACGTCGTACCTTAAACTGAGACCTCGTACCCTAGAGGTCACGGTTAGGCCAAACCGTGACGGTTTGGTTCAACTTTAACAGCCTATTTTGTCGTTTTGTTGTCACGAGGTCACGGGGACTACCACCCCAAACCGTGACAGCAAGCCCATGCGGTCACGGTTAGGTGCCAAAATGTGACCGCTAGACCTATCCGTGACCGTTTGAACCGGCCTACCCCAAAAACCCATGCGGTGTCCCCATTAGGACCCTAGATTTAATATCTTTTAGGTTAGTTAGGACAATAGATTAGCATCTTATGATTAATGATCGATGTTAAAGGATGATGAATGAGGTTTAATTTGGGCAACAGATTAACATCATTTAGGTTATTAGGATAATAGATTAGCATCTTATGATTGAAGATGTTATACATGATGATGAATGAGGTTTAATTAGGACAATAGATTAACATCTTTTACTTTAATTTGGACAACAGATTAGCATCTTATGATTAAAGATGTTAAACATGATGATGAATGAGGTTTAATTAGGACAACAGCTTAACATCTTTTAGGTTAATTAGGACAATAGATTAGCATCTTATTATTAAAGATGTTATACATGATGATGAATGAGGCTTACAAATTGGAACTTATCAAAACCGACTTTGTTTAGCTTTTTATTTCGAGCTATATATCCAGTTTTCTAATATCCTAAAAGGCTAAAATCATGTTCTTCCGGTTATCTTTAAGGGCCAGTCTAGTCGTTGAGGATCGCTCTTTTCAGGATCCATCAATATCGAGTTTTTTTAGTATAATTCTTGTTAAACCTATTGATCTCATATCAGGATTATTCAGCTTAATTACTTCATAAGGTTAGTTATTTTAGATGTTATAATTTGGGTTGAGCTAAGACTTGATCATAATATAGATTTACTTGTGCAAACGTGTAAGGTGATCAATAAATTTATATGTGAAAGAGTGTTATATTAATGAAGGTCCACTAAATGATATAAATTTGTGTTATAATAAAAGGTTCAAGCCCAGACACGGTGTAACTTGTTGTAATTTAGAAGTAGGAGTAAGATAGATTTGTCGTTAAAAAAAGTCTTATATTAATTTGTTAATTTAGAAGCCCTAATCAGACTCAACTCATATCTTTATGTATTGTTTTGTTGATTGTTGATTATTGATTAACAACGTGTTAATGGTTTGTAGCAAAATCTTTGTATTTTTAAAGAACTAGCAAACATACCCGCGCGATACCGCGGGATTTGTTGTTTGTATATTCAAAATTAACAACTTTATTAATCCGACATAATGAGATTAATAGTAAAAGAAAGCTACTATAACTTGGCTAAACCATTGCGCTAACAGAACTAAACAATAAAACTACACAATAACAAACTAATCCGGTTGAAGATGCATGACTGTCAATGGTTGTATGTTGTATATCTGGTCATGTTGCCTCCAAGACCACCACCTGAATTACCATGCGCCATTCATTTTGACCCATTACCAAAACCATCCATTTTGACCCATACCAAATATCACCCGTTTTGACCCATACCAAACACCATTCATACTGACCCATAACCAATACCACCCGTTTTGACCTATAACCAATACCATCCGTTTTCACCCATACGCCATAACCAATGCCACCCATGTTGACCCATACCAAATTTCAATAGTTTTGAGCCATAACAATATCACTGATATCACCCAAGCTGACCCATACCAAATATCAACCATTTCGACCCCTAACCAATATTACTTATTTTAACCCACAACCAATACCATAAAGTTGACCCATAACCTATATCACTCATTTTGACCATATCAATTCCATATTTTTTGACCCATAACCAATACCACCACTTTTGACCTAAACCAAATATCAATCGTTTTGACCATAATTAATCCCACCCGTTATGACCCATAACTTATGCGCCTGTTATGAGCCATAACCAATGCCACCTGTTTTGACCCATAACCAATACCACCCATGTTGACCCATACCAAATTTTAATCATTTTAAGCCATAACCAATATCACCCATTTTGGGCCATAACCAATATCACTCATTTTGGCCCATAACTAATATCAACCAAGCTGACCTATACCAAATATCAATGGATTCAATCCATAACCAATGTCACCCATTTTGACCCACAACCAATGTCACCAAGCTGACCCATAACCTATAATCAGCAAAATCAGCATCTGTTGCGAGCTCCTCGCTGTTTCGTGGTCTTAATCTTACAGCCACTCTAACTCTCCCAGAAACTAATCCCTAAATTTCACCAATAGCCTTAAATCATAATAGCTTTTTACTCAATTACATTAACATATAGAAACATATTACAATTCTTCAGAAATATAGACATATACTTGCACAATAAACGCATAATCACAATCAAATCATACACGTGCATACACACAGACACATATAGTACAACAGTAAATCGCAATTATAGAGATAAAGCTAATAAACGTGAGAGAGAGAAGAAGAGAGACCTCCGGGAGCATCCTAGACGTGACAAAAACCCAAATACACAAACCGGGAATTAAAACGGAGAGTATAAACCTATAAATCGGAGTAAAACCTTATACTCGGAACCTGAGGAAAGCCTTTTACTCGGCCCCGGATCGTTGTCACCCACCTGCAATTTCTTCAACTGAATCAAAAGGGTGTATGAAACTGTTGATTAAACTTAAAATAGATAAACGGTACATACCTTCGAGAAGTTCGCCGGAGAATTAAGAAAATCTTCAACGTGCTAACCGGGAAGCATGTCAATCAAATACTCCGATATGCTACTGGTGGTTGATTGTTGATTGCAGTTAACAGGAGTACACATTTACAACTACTTTTTAGCACGTCTCAGATGAGCGTGCGCTCAACATCATGCACCCGAATGCAGGCCTCAGATGAACAACAGTTCAACATCATCGACCACTTATAAACAATAATCGACAATAGCAATCGTAAACAAATGAGTAGCAATCAGGGACAAATTAGGGTCTGACCTCATCCAAAACATAAAACAAACCCAAAAGATCCATCTCAGATGAATAGGTACTCATCGTCAAGTAACCCACATAAGAAAATCAATATAACCTGAAAAAACATGGCAAGAGATCAACAACAATCTCTCTCGCCGAGCCTCCTTCCCAAACAAAAGAAATAGAATATGAATCGCGTCTCTAGGGTATCGATTTCAACATATATTGTAATTATAATCCGAAAAAACAAACTGGAAAACAATGAAAAGAACAAAATAAGGCTCAGATCTGTTAATAATGATAATCAGAACAAAGATGAACAAACCGTCATAGCTGCAAACATCACGGCTGCTTCAATGTTAGAAACACCAATTTCCACCGCGAAACCTTCGGAAATTACCCCGCCAAGATACGGTAAGTTTCAACCTTCGTTCGATTCACTCAGACAACGACAGATTCATCATCATCGCCGACCGCCACCGACACCTCCACCTAAATCTAGAAAAACCACTTGAAATACAACAAACCCCTTTTCTCTTACCGAGGCTTAGATTTATGTTTTGATCATCATAGTCATAATCTAACAGTTTTTTCCGGCGCTAAGGTAATCGTTAAACTGAGACCGGTTTTCATATAAATTCAGAACTGAATCGAAAACAATGGTCTCAGACGAAGACTCGTTCATCATCATCGACATCAATGAACAACTACCTCACAACATAATAAGATAACCAACCAAGAATACTTTCTAATACACGTATAGCAATAATTGAACTGACACTCGGTTGTGGCTGCATAACGAAAATGGATGCCAAGCCAAGGCAACCGGCACCGGTTCTCATAAAAATCACAGATAAACGATAGGCAATGGTCTCGGATGAAGACATGTCCATCATCATCGACAACAACAAACAACAGTCTCAGATAAGCATTCGCTTAGCATCATCGACGCCAACACATCAGATATTCAAAATAGGAGATCATCTCGAAAGGACAAAGACAGCCAACGGCCACAATAGGGATGCGAAATGCAAGAAACAAACACAAAACCTAGGTTTCTTTTTACACAGGCTCAATAATCCATTCATGTACATAAGATTTCTAATCAAATTTCTGAAATACTCTTGCTTGCATACTGATCTGATCTTTCCCCCAAATTGACCAATGATGAACATGTATATGTATTTAGATTAGTAACTTCAAAACCCTAATTTCAAGACTTACATTTGCCCTAATTTGATTGATTATATCAGAGTGATTTCCATCTAGGGCTTGCAGCAGGAGGTGTTGGAGACAGTGGTGTTAGCTGTTGAAATCCGAATTGATTCGTCGGAGAAAAGGGGAATCTCGGAGATAACATCGTCGGTAAGCATCCGAACGGCAGCGGAGACGACGACGCCGGGAAGTCCGGCGGCGGAAGAGATGATGGTGGTGGTGGTTGTTGCGGTGGTGGAGGTTAGGTGAATCCAGTGATGTTGGTCTGAAAGCACCGCATGTAGGCGGAGATCGGCGATTCCGCCGCCGCATGCACCGTCGGAAACGGCGGAAGCGGGGAGATAGGCTGATGGTTCTGCCGTTGACCGGAGAAGAAGGTTCCAGAACCACCACAACCACAACGTGGTCGGAAGCTAGGGTTCGCCGGAATCACGCCGGCGACGGCGGCGGGAGGGCGGTTGACGATGTTTTCCAACGACGGCGGACGAATCCTCTGCAACCGTGAGCTTTGGGATTTCACCGGCGGAACGGGGTTAACCACCTTCTCATGCGCCGCAGATCCGGTGAGCTTCTGAACAACGTCCCTGAAATCGCTCTTGCTGATGTTATACACCGGCGGTTGATGCTGCTGGTGGTTGTGGTGGAGATTCGACGGCTGAGATTCATCCAACGCCACCGGCGGCGACTGGTGGATTTGATGAAGATGATGATCGAACTCAAAGGGTTTTCTGATGGGTGGTTTGGAAATCTTGTGAGATAGCTTGTGAATCTGCTTCAAGTACTGATCTTTACCAGATTAGGGTTTGAGGAGGAGAGTAAGGGGATTGGGGTTTTATTTGTACTGAATGCAGGTGTGGTGGTCGGTGGCACTGTAGCCAACGACATAAGGGATTAATATGTATATATAATAAGTTGATCATGGTTATTGGTGAAGTCAAGTTTGTAACCGAAATATGATTCAACACAGGTCGGGCCTTAGAGAAAGTAATAAGATTATTAATTTGTGTGCTTGAAGTAATGAATTCAAGCTGTGAAAACAGACTCCTACAATTGTAGAGTAAAGTTGTGTACATCTAATCGTGAAACAATCCAGCCTCTTACTGGAACATATGTAACAGGGAAAGCTAAGTCAAGCATCGGGTATGCCGTAATGTGACTGGTTAGCAATCTAATCCTAGAAATGATCAAATTATATTGTTACTTGTTACTTGATTAACTGCATATACGTGCTAACAAGTGTATATTATAAAGATAGTGATCTTTATGTTACATAAACCTGTTTCTATATATGATTATTTTGTTATCACAAACAACATTTTAAATCTTATATATATAACACTTGTCATTGTGGTACAAACTTGATCTTTATGCTTTAAGATTTGGCCTTTATTAGCTTCTTGTTACCTGTTATTGTAACCAACATGATATATTTACATATAAGTTCATACATGGTGTGGTGCAGCTAGTTGAAGTGACAATGAAATTAGAAAGATTGTGTTTTAACATATGTTTTGTTTATATGACTTATAATTTTTTTGAGTTGTACCTAGCATATACCAGTACTTATAACACATAATTAAGTTTTTTTACTTTTAGGTCTATGTTGCATATGATGTTTTGGATATATGTAGCTGGCTTTCATGATCTAGTGTCTATCTAGTAAGTCCGTTTTAATATATTATGACGTAAGAGAAATGATGTCTCGGAGGTGTTCACGTATTATTCACGTTAGATGTTTACTGCTTTACTTTTTCTTTTCTTTAATTTTCTTTGACGTGAATCAACAACGTGGAGATATTTCCTCTGCATAACCCATACGCCCCAAAAACACAACTTTTCACTCTCAGAATATAATATACCAATTGTACAAATGCATCAATATAAGTACTAGCACAAGTGGTGATGATGCTTAACTATGTTTGAGGTAAAATAAGTTTGTAGAAAGGATGAATAATTAAAAGTTGATGTAACAGCTGAGTATATTTGTTTATAGGAAAAATGTGTTGTTTGTGGATAGTCTAATAAATTTTAGAATCCATAAGTACATACATACAAACATGTTCAACTATAATAGCAAATATAGTTCCGAATCAAAACCAGATACTATTAGAAAGATATATTAGTCAGAGGGTGAATGTTTACTTTTAGTTGTTGGTAACATGTCACATTAATGCTAGCTTGCTAGTTGCTTTTTTAACATTCTAGTGTGGGGTGCTCGTACTACTGCTGACTGACATTGATCTGAGTCACTAGATATATGCACACATCATCAAATATATCGACCACATCTCAATAATGCTACCCAAGAGGTTTTTACATTGGGGTTTCTAGACGCACCGTATTAAATTTGAAAAAAACCGACTCAAACCGTGACATGTTGGTCAAACCGTGACATATTGAAGTCTAAAGGTCACGGTTTGGCAAACCGTGACATATTGGGTTCAGAGAATGTTGTGCACCTCGGGAGTGGGTTAATTATTAGGAGTGAGTTTCTTGGTTTTGGCGGTGTATATGTCACGGTTGACCAAACCGTGACATATTGGGTTTACAAACATAAAAACAATAAATAAATATAAAAAGCTAAAAAACAAATAAAAAACAAATTTACTGGAACTTACGCCTACTGCAATTATGAGCTCTAAAAAACACATATACACACACAATAAATAAAAGGTCCCTTCGATGTTAATTTTAATATATATATATATGTATATATATATAACGATGACAAAATCCTATGAGACTGGTGATGGGGTATGCAATGGGAGCATAAACTGAATTGAAAAACTTTTCATCCAAAAGGGCTCTATTTACAAACATAAAAACAATAAATAAAATAAAAGCTAAAAAACAAACAAAAAAACAAATTTACTGGAACTTACGCCTGCTGCAATTATGAGCTCTAAAGATACACTCAATCACCACCCATGCAATTATGAGCTCTAAAAATACACATATACACACACAATAAATACAAGGTCCGTTCGATGTTAATTTTAATGTGTATATATATATATGTATATGTATAACGATGACAAAATCCTATGAGACTGGTGATGGGGTATGCAATGGGAGCAATCACCATTGTCGTCGACTCGATCATATCTATCTGAGCATAACTTTTTTTGATCGAGCTATGAAGGTAATTCCAAAGTTTGTTTTTTAAATGGGTATGAAGTTATTTGAAGTAATGTAATCCGATTAATTATGACACCTTCTACTTATGATTGGACTTGTAATGATAACTTCTTAGTAGACATCTTTAATACTTGTGAAAAGCTATTAAAGTGATGTAATCAAATGTTTTTATTTAAAATTTTTTTTGAATATTTCAAAGTGTCACGTTTGGCCAAACCGTGACCTTTTGATTCGAAAAAATATCTCAAAGTGTCACGGTTTGGCCAAACCGTGACCTTTTGATCCGGTTTCTCCCCAAAGTGTCACGGTTTGGCCAAACCGTGACATATTGGGCCGGTCTCTCCCAAAAACACCCGCGATGTCCCCAGCAGGACCCTTTACATTTATAAGTCCATAAACTTTTTTTACCGCTTTCTAGAATTATTATGTCAATCATTTTGGATCTCCCTAGCCTAAATGTGTCATCCATAGCGTCTCGTAGGCTCTCACGCACATAGAGAGAGAGGGGGGTCAATGTATGTACATAAAATTTCACGCGAATTGTGTAAAGTTATCTAAACCGTAAATCTATAGAGTTTATCTTTTAATTTAATCCAAGGCTTGTTTATCATTGGGTTACCAATCTAAGTGACCTTAGCTAGCTAGGTTCATATATATATATAAATTAAATAAAAATATTCCTTCTAAATGATATTTTAAACTAATATTTAAAATTTAAAATTTAATGTTTAAGGTTATAGTACTATGTAAGTTTCATTCTCTTTTTAATCAAATGCTTCTTACTGTTAGTCGATTAATATCGATCATGATATTATTGATATATTTAAGGAGATTATCTTGTAAATATTTAGTCAATTGTGTTAGTTAGAAATGATTGTATTTTCCTTGATTAGCTTCTAGTTTAGCTTATCATTTTGTATTATATATTATACGTTCTTTATGGAATGAAACCAAGGAATATCATTTACTTACATGGTATCCCTCCTTTGGCCTGATTTTGATCTTGCCACACCATCCATTCCTTCCTTCACCCTCTAACCGTCGACCACTATGGGAGACAAAACAGAAACACCCGAAACCAGCACATCCCGAAAACCACAGCTGCTTCATCCCGTTTTCACTCTCATGAACATACAACACAAGGTTGTATTCTTGACGGTGTTAAAGTGTCCTACCCTACGTGGGCAAAACTCTTTATGCTCACCGCCACCGGTTACGATGTTGTTGATCATATCACTGATTTTCTCTTTTAATCAAATGCTTCATATATGATTCAAAAAGGTTAATGTTTGTTTGTCACTTGATGAGATCTATTTTAATAATGCAAAATAACTATCAGTCACATGACTACTTTATAACATGTTCACATCATCTTCACCTTAGTTGCACTTAGAATTGTCCATGTGTCTCTACCACAATAAACACTAGTACAAAAAGAAGCAAATGGGGCGGGTAATGTAAAGTCCTTAAAAACGATCGATCTTACTTCGTTGATAGTTGCACTTGATAATACGCGAAGACGGGGTGCGAATGAATCAACCGAGAGAACAAAACATTAAGCACAATATCATCGTAATTCAAATGTATATATCATGTGTCGAAAGATTACAATGATAATCGATATAGAATCGATCTCACCCGAAGGTGGAAAATCACAAAATGTGATCTGCTCGACTTGAGCGAAAACAAACAAATAATTGAAACTCTCGGTTGAAATAAGAAATGAAATGGCACCCCCTCATTCGCAAGTTCACAAGCAATATATATATTAAATTCTCACTGTCGCATGCATGCATATCTCTAACTTTTCGCATTGCATGCTTGCGATTTCAATTTCCACGTGGAATTCCATTTCGCATGTAATTGCTTTCTGCATTATTGTCTCATGCCAAGACCAAGAATATCCCACTTTCTTTTGTCAGCTCCACTAATTGCATTTCATATATATATAAAGAAACAATTTTGTCGCATGCAATCTTTATTCCATTATTGCATTGACAGATCCACTAAAATTGTCGCATGCAACTTTAATTAATTCATTTGTCGCATGCTGCGATTCGCTTTGCATGTGATTTCAACCGATATTTCGCATGCATCATACTTTCGCATGCCATTATCTTCCACTTTCGCAGCATGCATATTTTATTCAATTTCGCATGGAGATTTCGCTCCACTTTTGCAAGCAGTTGTCGCGTATAGATCTCAGACGAACAGATTTCTCGCGACTTTGTTGCACGAGATCAACAACGATATTGTAATCCAAATATTTTGTCCCTTACAATTCCCCCGGGATTATGATATCGTTTTGTCTATAAACACAACTTGAATCTTCAACAAAACCTTCGGATGGAAGGTTCTCGCAGACGCGGATTTCGAATTGGATGCAACTTGTTGCTTCAAATCTTCATAAAATCATCCAACTCGAATTGAATTCTAGTGGTTCTCGGTTTCGGATGGACTTTGATGAAACCGGATAATTTGCAACTTGTTAACGTCCTCGAACGGAAGATCGCGGAATAATGATCGTTGTATCAAGAGCAACACTTGCTCTGATACCAAATGTAAAGTCCTTAAAAACGATCGATCTTACTTCGTTTGATAGTTGCACTTGATAATACGCGAAGACGGGTGCGCGAATGAATCAACCGAGAGAACAAAACATTAAGCACAATATCATCGTAATTCAAATGTATATCATGTGTCGAAAGATTACAATGATAATCGATATAGAATCGATCTCACCCGAAGGTGGAAATCACAAAATGTGATCTGCTCGACTTGAGCGAAAACAACAAATAATTGAAACTCCGGTGAAATAGAAATGAAATGGCACCCCCCTCATTCGCAAGTTCACAAGCAATATATATATTAAATTCTCTACTGTCGCATGCATGCATATCTCTAACTTTTCGCATTGCATGCTTGCGATTTCAATTTCCACGTGGAATTCCATTTCGCATGTAATTGCTTTCTGCATTATGTCTCATGCCAGACAAGAATATCCCACTTTCTTTTGTCAGCTCCACTAATTGCATTTCATATATATATAAAGAAACAATTTTGTCGCATGCAATCTTTATTCCATTATTGCATTGACAGATCCACTAAAATTGTCGCATGCACTTTAATTAATCATTTGTCGCATGCTGCGATTCGCTTTGCATGTGATTTCAACCGATATTCGCATGCATCATACTTTCGCATGCCATTATCTTCCACTTTCGCAGCAGCATATTTTATTCAATTTCGCATGGAGATTTCGCTCCACTTTTGCAAGCGTTGTCGCGTATAGATCTCAGCGAACAGATTTCTCGCGACTTGTTGCACGAGATCAACAACGATATTGTAATCCAAATATTTTGTCCCTACAGGTAAAATGGCTATAATTATAGGGGTGGTTTTTAGCGCTCCATATGGCTACACAGCTTATAATATTTTCACATGGGGCGGTTGCATAAGAGGTGTTTTTTTGAACAACCCCCCCCCCCTGTACATCAAAAGGGCCAACTATGAAACCCTACCCTTATGTTTAAAATATGGAAAAAATATTGTTATTATTTAAGATGTAGACATAATTACTTGTACAAACCGCTCAATTACAAAAAATAACACATTGCGTATCACTGTTTCATATATTAATGTATCATACATTGTGCATCAAACATTCAAAATCAATTCAATATACAACATCTAGACACAAAAGCACGTATAATACATATACATATAGACATATATGTATACAAAAACATATCAATATTGCATGATTATATACATTCACACACATTAGCTCAAGAAACACACACTAACTACAAACTGAATTACCCAATCATAAAGAGACATGATAATTACAACAGTAATAATAATACAAATACACATAAGACGAATTATAAAAGAACATACCAAAGAGTATGGCTATTACGGATGGTTGCTTTGGGAGATCAACTGGTTGACTATCCTTCAATACTTGATCAGCCCTCAACCCTTTCATCCCCAATCACACCTCAAATCTTCAACCAAAAACAAAAACCATGTAAGAATCCAAAAAATCCAACTTACTAAAGTACGATTTCATCATTTTACATAATTTTTCACTACAGATCTATAAAAATCAATAAAATTAGGTCTCATAAATAACATCAAACAACTTAACATCTCTAAAATCAACACATCACTCGTCTCTAAAGGGGGATCTTGTGAAGAAGGATGGGGTGTGAGAGCAATAAGATGTTGCTGAAGATGTGGTAAAGGATATTGGGCCGTAGGGTTTTGTCGTTTTTATAGGGTTTCGAAACCATCCAATTTGTATTCATTTAAACTTTGAAAAGGCTATAAGGGGCTTTCCAAAACTGCCCCTAAAGGTAACATAAGGGGTCGTTACGCCCAATTTGTACTCATTTAATTTTGAGAAAGCTTTAAGGGCGATCCAAAACCGCCCCTAAAGGTAACATAAAGGGTAGTTTCGTCTAATTTGTACTTATTTAAATTTTGAGAAAGCTACAAGGGGCGGTCCAAAACCGCGCCTAAAGGTAACATAAGGGACGATTTCACCCAATTTGTAACCATTTAAATTTGAGAAGGTTATAAGTGGCGGTTTTTTAAACAACCTTCCCTTCAAAAAATTAGGTCCGCAACTTAAATAACTTTTTGTACTAGTGAAATTTATTATTTTGGTACTAAAGTTGTGTTCATCGCAGCAGCGCGGGGTTTTAAATTAGTTTTGGTAAAAGTATTGACTTTAAAAAGTTTCTTATATCATTTAATACTATGATAATCAAGATAATTTCTTTTTAAAATAAAGATTTTATGTAAAAAAACTTTGGTAAGACTTAATTTTGTTAGAATATAGTTTAATTTATAGCTATGATCATTGTTAAAACTAAAATACTCTAAAAAATATATAAAAAGGTTTATGTATATTTATTAATAATTTTATACCATTGTTTTTAAAATAGTTGTTAACTTGTAGATATATAATAATTTTATTGAATGTTATCTATAATATATATTAGATTATACATATATATATATATTATATAATATATAATCTATTATATAATTTTTTTATTTTAAACCACGTCATACATGAGCATCTGACGTAATTAACAAATATAGAAAAACATTAGATCACCATATATCAAATTAACAAATTGATTGTAAATATTTTAGATGTAAAGAAAAAATAGTTGGCTGAAAAAATTAATCTGTAAGAAGGATATTTTATACATTTTGAAACCAAATTTTTTAACTCATATATACCATATATTACAAATTTTGAAATATCATATAAATTCAAACCAATTTCAAAATATCATGTACACTCCTACAAAAATTTTGAATATCATATACACTCAACTCGAATCAAATTTAAAATATCATACATTTCTTTAATAATGAAAAATATCATATTTTCTAGTAAATTTCTTTCGTTAAAAGAATTTACAATAAGTCTTTTCTACCAATGTATTACTCATGCTTTGAAGTTTCATATTTATCTATTTCTATATCTTATCATATTCGTTTAAAGAAAATTACTTATTAACGAGTTAAGGCCCATCTGAAATTTATTTCAATAATCGTTGATTTTTTAAATTATAATTTTGATTTGGTATATAAGGTTTTAACATTTTAAATCTTAAATTTCTCAAATAAAATTTTAACGGTAATAAATTATAATTCTTTTTAAAATTTAAAGATAAACCTAATAGCTTTAATATAAATGTACTTTTTTATTACTAACCATATTCATCGAGATGTTTAACTAGTGTTTTTTTATATAACCTAAAAGATGATAATATCTATTATAAATTATGACTATCATCGTAATAGTTCTTGAATATACATAATAATAAATATAATAAAAACGATATCATATATAAAATAGTAATGAAAGAAAACTGAATGTGAAATAAAATAAGTGACCGATTTGGACGGTTTCATATTTTTAAGTCAGACCATGAACACACTTATTTTGAATTATAAGGGTCTACTGATTTTTTCTACTTGTCCAGGACCGCAGAGCTTTGAATAAGGACGACCTTCTAAGAGACTTAACCCTTACGTAGAGTATCTAATAAGAAAATATTCGGATCCTATAATCATTCTAGTTTAGAGCGTCCAGGGCCGGCCCAATAGAAGGCCAAGGTGAAGCTAGGGCTTGGGGGCCCCAAAAATATAGGGCCTTCAATTTTAAAAACTTTCTTTTCGTATTTATATATGTATTTGGGTCTTTGGACTTCTCTTTAACTCTGTATGGGTTTCCTTCTTGTAGGATATTGGGATATGAGATTTCAGTCTTTCTAATAGCCCAAAATAATACAAAAGCGGAAATGAGGAGACAAACATTTACATATGATGAGATCACCAGACATTCAGGAGACGAATAGTCATCAACAATTACTCGACTACTCACTTACTCACTTGAATTTTAATTTCGGTGCACCATGGACGGAGATTTGAGGCTCAGGCCGTCAGGGCGGTGCCGATTAGGTGCGATGGCCGAACTAATATCTTCTCGTCTTCTCTAATAAATTAGGTGGCGGACGTGGACGGAGTTTTGATTTCAACCGACTTTCAGAATGTGGCGGTGGTGCACTGCCGACAGCCAAAACCTTATCGCCTTCTCTAAGGGCTTTCATTCCTTTCAACTTTCAAGGTAAGTTTTGATTTTGACTTTTAAATACCTCTATTTAGTGTAGATTTGCATTACTTACTCACCGATTTAGTTTCGGGAGTTGGAAATATTTACTTAGGAATTATCCATTTGATTCTTAGTTTTCAATTTGGAATTAAGCAATTTCTTAAATTCTTGTTCTTAATATTTGATGTATGAGTTAAGCAATTAGCTTACCTTTTTGCAATCTTGGTTTTTATTTTACTGAATTAATACTCGTTAGACAACTAATCAGACTACTATTTGATTTGTTATTTTATTGAATTAGACATTCAGTTTGTATTGTTAAAATGAACTATTGAACCAGATGTTAAAATATTATACTTAAAAAGTTCAATGTCAAATCGATTTCGAAAGTGTCCATTGCATTAGAAAAGGCAAAAAGACAAAGAAGAAACTTTAAATGAATCGGTAAGAGGATCACTATTAAAATTCGTAACAACTACGTATACAAATAATACAGATATTGATGAAAACCTTGATGAACATATAGATTTGGATAGCCCTACAAACCTTGATGAACATATACTTTTAAAAGGGTTTTAATACAAAAAATTTTTATAAAAGAAAAGGATTTTAATAAAATGTTTTTTGAAAGGGGCCTCATTTTTTAAGTTCGATTGGCGTCCCAAAAAACATTGAGCCGGCCCTGATAGCGTCATACATGATCATGTGATGCGAATGGATTCTCTTTTTGATCTAAAGCAAAAGCTGTCATCGGAAAGAGTTTATAGTTACTTGTGTTAGAAGAAATCAAGCATCTAGATTGAGTTTCAAAGTTCTCTTACTGGAAGCAAGTCGATTATTGGAAAGTCAAAGTAGGTATTTAAATATACTTTGACATGATCTTTTTATCCTATTAGCATGTTTCTAACTTCTAAGTTGATGGTTTATTCATTTGATCATCTATGTATAAATACAACACGGAGTAATAACACTAACTATTTCTTTTTAGTTTTGTCATGTATGAGCTTAAATGGTGATAACTAATAGTGTGATTATGGTTTTCACAATAAATATGAAAGAGGTTTAAATACAAAGTATATTTTTATTACAAAGTGTGAAAATACACAATGAGTCAAAAAATTAAAAAAAAATATATCTCACAATCTAAATCGAATTTCAAAACAGTATTTTCGAGCTTTTGTTTCTCTAGCCGTCCTCACTGAGAAAAAAAATAAATGAAAAATAAAAAAAATAACGTTTTTATTGTGTCATTTATGAAAAACACAATGACATCATTGCATCATTATGAAAGACCCAATGAATCATGTGTCATAAAAAGGCACAATAAAGAAATTTTATTTTTATTTTTATTTTTTCTGAAAGAGAATGATGAGAGAAACAGAGACTCCGAAGTATTTTTTTTTTGAAATTTGATTTAGATTGTAAGATATAATTCTTTATGACTTTTTTAACCCTATTATGTCTTATCATACTTTATAGCAAAAATATATTTAAAAAATAAACTCACCCATAAAATATTAAGGAATAATTTAACTAGGTAGACATGTTCACATGGCACCTTCAAGGCTCCAACTAAAAAAGGGCGTACCTGGTGCTGCAAAGAGCTCCCGCGTTTTCGCAGGGTCCAGGGAGGGTCCGTCCCATTGAGGAAAGATGTACGCGGTCTTTCCCTCACATTTTATGGGGAGGCCGTTTTCACGGATCGAACCTGAGACCTTCGGTCCCTTAGGAACAGCTTTTATCGCTGCGCCAAGGCTCCAACTATAAACTTTAATTAGAATATAGTTTTTTAATTAATCATTTCAGATTTTTTTTTGAACGGCTAAATTGGAATCACTCAGGGATCACTGGAGTATCATCGTGCCATCAGTGTTACCACGCGATCATATTCCACCACTAAGTCACCAATTCGGGAGGAAACTCATAATTATGAGAACCCTCCTTGTGAGATTCGAACCCATAACTTAATAGGCCTAAGTCTTATCCCACCACCAAGATGCCGCTGAGCTATAAGCGGAATATTAAAAGGATAGAGGCGACTGTGCCCACATGCTAATGTCAATCTAGGATTGAACAAAAGATTCCACTCCTGCCAAATAACAATCTTGTCACTTAATGAGTCAGTTAAGTGGTATGAGTTAAAAACTCTTTGAATATGATTATGTTTAAACCTGTTAGAAGTAGTTTAACAGGTTTTTTTTAATTAAAAAAAATCATGCATCAATAGTTTTAACTAATTTTAAAGATGAATGAAACACGTATATATTTATAAAGAAATACAACACTAATATATGTTGGTTAGATAACTCAAGTTAAGATATGTTATAATTAGAAAACTTAACCGGACTATATCTTCGGATACAATCATATTAGATAGGTAATATACCTCATTGTTCAACCGAGTTAATCAACAAAAATAACATGGTTTGTAAGATTAATCGGGTTCTATGATCATATAAACTCGTATTTCAAAGGAATCAACAGTTATTACTCTTATGACTAGTTTTAAGAATGAATGATTTTTGTTCGACTTTTCAGATAATTGTTAATGATTTTCATTTGTTCACATAACAAGTTTTATGTTACTTCAAAAAAAAGTAGGTTTTCATTAAATATGACGTTGTTTCCTTTAGTTAATCAACTTTCAGGACTTGCCAAGTTCATCGAAAACTTTAATGGTTGCATGTCGTCAAACTCAAAAAACTTGAGTGAGACTTTATGTTATATTTACATATAACACACAGC
This sequence comes from Flaveria linearis, assembly GCA_024085815.1. NCBI lineage: Eukaryota > Viridiplantae > Streptophyta > Magnoliopsida > Asterales > Asteraceae > Flaveria > Flaveria linearis. The sequence goes on along the minus strand of JABSNV010000226.1, from coordinate 1,014 downwards.
AGATGACTTTAAAACATTCAATCTTAAATCATTACACAATTAAAACTTTACAAACAGACACTCGTCAAGGATGTTTATTGTCCCAAATAACTCGGAGATGCCTTGTCACATCAAACTATGACTCATATCGAAACATGTAATAAAAGTGTGATTTTATTTACTCACACCGAAACATGTAATAAATGTGAGTTTGTAGTTAAAATTTACGACGAATGAACATTAATATTTCCCACTTAGTTATAATTTAATATATAATATTGATATGCTTATAATTGAAGAATTTGATTTAAACAAAGTAGAAGAGGTCTAGTAAAATTAAAACTTTGGTTTAATAAATTAGCTCTTATCAGTTTAAATAGATAATTACTAATATTAAGCCCCCCGAGTTACAACGGGAAGGGCAAAAACATGATAAGTAGCATCAATTACACATCATCGTCAGTAACCACAATCACTGAAAAAAACTCATACTAAAAACAAAATAGAAAAAACAAAAAAAAAATAAAACAAATGAAAAGTATATGTAAAAAATTTGAACCACACAGGCGAAACGCCAAACATCTGAAGCGATAAGTAAGTCGGTTTAAGACCAGCGCCTTGCGACGGAGCCATTAAACGGGCAAAAATAAGCGTAACAGCATTGAACCACACACGCACGTTGTGTAGTATTAACTCGCAAAATTTAGATCAAAACGTAAAAGAAAATTTTTTAAAATACGAAAAGTATTGGGAACAAAGTTGAAAGTAAAAAAATATTTGGCTAAATAATAAAAGATGTAAAAGCATTGGGTAAATAAAAAGTTAAAAATTTAATTAAAAAAGAAAAAAAGTGGGTACACACCACCAATCACATGATGCATAACAAGTTGATAATTAATGATATATAAATTAGTAATTTATTACATTATTTAAATAGAATTTGAGTTGGGTTAGTATTAGTTCGTGTGTAGTATAATATAAAGTTATGTATTAAGTTTTATTAATCGAGCTCAATAATAAGAAAAAAAATCAAAG